>JAULJZ010019162.1:0-15844 GCA_032270985.1 Heliamphora pulchella
TAGAAAATATTGTTTAATAATAAATAATTTAGTATAACATAATTATTTATTTAAAATATTTTTTTAATTAATTAGTATAAATTAAATTTTATTCTCATTATTTATAGTGAGATGATTAATTTGAAAATGATAAAATTTAATATTTAAATTTTTTAATAATAATTTAACATTGATTAATTTTAGAAATTTTCTTTCATACTATAAAAATAAAAATAACAGTAGAAATAAAAAAATAAGTAAAAATTAATTTTAAAAAAAAATTAATTATGGATCGGTACGTATTTGGTATTATCCGGTATAGGTTGGTATTGGTCGATACGTCTGGCACAAGTCAATATAGACTGGTATTTTGATCAATACAAAATTAAGTAATTAATGTATTGGTTTTATTCCAAATTTGTATGTATCTGTAGATATCAGTCGGTACTGTATTATTGTATTGACAACTATGGTTATGAGTTTCGTTAGAGTTTTTGTGATGCTTTTTTGTTACGAGTCATTGTTGTTTTGTTATGAATTTGTGGCCTAGTTATTAGGGTGCACATGATATAACACTTATTTTATTTTATTTTTTGATAACTCAAGGTGTTCGGATTAGTTTATTCACTTTAACTAATTTTTGAGGACCAATTCTACTATCAATTTACGGGAATTTTAATTAAAGTCGAGATAAAAGTCTCGTATAGACTGATTCTAAATAATATATAGCACTTAAGAGGTTTTGTACTTAAAACTTAAAAGAGAGCAAACTCCTAAGTATGAAGACTTAACTACTAAAGAGCAAGCTTTTAAGTCGGAAGACTTAACTATCATGCCAATCTCTTGGGATTTATGCCCCTTTTAAAAATTGTACATGACCTGATTTTTTGGGTTCTAATTTAATTATTTGCGTTGAGTAGCTGTTAGCAATTATCTAATGCACAGTTACTCTTTTTTTTTTGCGATATATAATTTTTAATAACGTAAAAGGATTCATGTAGTCGAACTTAATTAATTGAGACAAGACTTATTTTGATTTGGTTTTGTTTGATTTGATTTGATTCTTTTATTTGAAATTAGAAGCATAAAACCCTAGACAGAAGAAACCTCTGGTACTAAGCTTCACTTCTTGTAGCATTAACACTAATAACTAGCTAATTTAGCTAGCTAAATTCTTAGAATGTTATTTTAGTTAGTCATTTTTTATACAACATTTCAACAATACTAGCTATTTTAACTACCTTTCTTTTTAAAAATTATTTTTTTTTAAAAAAAAAATCTCCACATTTGTTGATCTCTCTCTTCAAGAGTGGGAGAAATTTTTAAACAAACCCTAATTCTTCTATTGTACCACTAATTCCTTCACTCTCCAAACCTCATTAATCCAAGTAGGTGACTATTGTGGATAGGTCAACTACGAGATGTAAGATCAAGAATCAAAATTAGTTCCTTCACTATGAAAATGATTATCCAGCTTTTAACTGCACGCCACAGGAAGAGTACTGATCCATGGCCTTCAAGCTACTTTGGCATGCGCAAGAAGAATGAGGAGTGCAAGGAGCGATGTTCTTGGAGCATCAGGCAACTGAACAGTTCCTCAATAAATGTGGCGAGTTACTTTAGCTCAAGCTAAAGTAGACAAGTAGCCAAGTGTTTGTTGAGGTTAGGGACAGGCAATAATATCCGTACCTTGTTTTTTTCGTTCTGTCTTATGCGGATTTTTTTCGCACCAATTAAGTAACGGGTAAGGAACGGTATTTGTAACTTTCGCCCCATCTTCGATTAAATAAATTAAATATATTTAATATATAAACATGTATATAAAATTTATTTTTTAACAATATAATAGAACTAAAACACAAAAATATTACACTTATTTTTATTTTTTTACTTGTATTTTTTATTTTTTTGTTTTTAATTATAGTCATTGATTAATATTATTATTTTAATATCTTATCATGTCATTATTATTAATATTAATTTATTTTAAAATAAAAAATATATTTTTCGTTACGTCTCCACCCTCGCCCCGCCCCGCCCCCCGGCTATTTTCTCAATTATATTTTTTTCCGAACCGGCCCGTTAATAAACGGGGTGGGGGTGGGGTTCCTAATTATTTTTTTTCGACCTGCTCCGTTAATAAACAGGATAGGGGTGAGGGAACATACTCCCGTTCCAAACCTGCCCGATTGCCATCCTTAATTGAGGCTAGGTTCCGTCCCAAACCTGCCGGGTTGCCATCCTTAATTGAGGCTAGGGAAACTGCATTTTATATATTAGACTAGTTAAAATAACGAAAGGATAAGCCTAGCTAGTCTAATGTAGATGTTCTTATTTGGTACTGATCAAGCACTTTGCTAGGTTTTTTTTTCCCAGTTTGCCGTAATTCTTTGTTTTTTTTTTTTTACTTTTTTCTTTTTGAGAAAAGGGCATGACAGTTGAGGGATTAATATTATCTTTGTTTCCATTGGTAATCAAACTCAGTGGCTTTTATTGAGAATAGGAATGAAAAGAAAGGATGACACCAAATTTACCATTTCTTTTCTTCTTCTTTTTTTCCCCATTTATAACACCAACAGTATTGCCAGTGGCAATAATCTTGTGTGAGTGTTTTTATTGTGTTTTTTTGTTTGTCGTGAATTTATTTGAAATTTTCTTTTGAGTTTTTTTTTTCCTTCCTAAAAATGGTGGTTTACTCTAAAACTGCCCAAATCACTTGTATCTCATTATTAAAATATTACAATCCAATCCTATGTTATAACTAATGGAAAATAAGAAAACAGAAATCAATCATAAATTGCATAAAAAATGCATCCTAGCCATTCATTGCATGTGAAATTCACAATGGTTTTCACAAGTCATGAATGGTGAAATACATTTTTTATGAGAGGTGTGTAGTTGGTTGTTTATATATGTAGTATTATTAATAAATAATACAATTTAATCTTAATATTTAAATTTTATTATATTTTGTTGTATAATTGATACAAATTAATCAAATAATTTATTCAATCCTTAAAAAGTAATTCAAACATCAAACTAGGGCTTAGATAATAAAAATTACTTAGACAAAAAAAAGTTATTCACAAAAAAAAATTATTTTAAAGTTTATTATTATTTCTTATTTTTAAGGTCTTCTATTATATAGCACCTAAATGTAAAATTTTGTTGACAAAGTTTAAAAAAAAAAAAGTTATGTACGTGAAAGATTCATAAATTATTTTGTTAGGTTGAACGAAAATATCTGACGAAGAAGATAAACACAAACTCTCGAGTGCTCCGTTCACCTGATTCCTGCAAACAAACTCCCGTTCGGGGGTCGAGGGGAGGGATTTCGACGCCCAAATTAGTTCTAGAAAAGACCACGTATTGAAAGTGCTAGGTCTCCCTCCTCTCAGCAGAGAGAGGAGTGTATATATCAATGTACAAAGAGAGAGAGAGAGAGAGAGAGAGAGAGAGAGAGAGAGTTGTCACGTCCGTGTCAAGATGTGATGATGAGATGATGAATGAGCAATCTCTCAAAATTTTTAGTGGGAGGATTTACTCCCCACAGCCGTACAACATTTATTGCGATTTGACGCAAAGATTTTTGTCAACCAAGTGCACTAGGGTTGAGGAGAACGAGCGTATGTGAGAGACTCGACCCAAGGTACGGGCCGAGTTAGAAGCATTAATGATGAGAAGATTGAAATAGGTCAGCATGCTCTGTCAGCGTCGTTCGCATGCCTCGAGATGGCAGATCCATTTAGCAGGGAGATGTGAAAGACAGATGATCATCATGAGAGCATGGGGGAAAGAGAGGGTTTCAACTCCTTATAAAAGGAGAGAGTTTCAGATAACAAGAGGTATTCTAGTTTCAAGCGGAAAAACTCTATCAATTTGGTTTCTTATCCTTTTCTCCTCCTAAGACACTTTCTAATTTAGCCAGCGGAGTGATTTTTAGCGAGTCGTTGTCGGCTATCTCACGTTTGTTCTTTTTTTTTAGGAACTGAATCATTGGAAGGTCCGAATTGAACTGAATCCAATTCATAAAACAAATATAATTTATGGACACGCTTTACATGTCATAACAAGATTGGGTAAGTAGTTCTTGCCAAAGTAGGCTTAGTAATAACTTGGCTTAAAATCAGAAATTTTTTTTCTTAAATTAGCTTAAGTTAATTAAGTAAAATATTTATTCGGTATAATTAGGGGTATGTTTTAAGGGCGAAAAACTTATTTGTCTTTAAGTGCCATAAGTGGCTTTAAGCAATAACTCAACAATAATAAGTCATGACTTAAAATGGCTTAAAGTTATTATAGAAAAGTGTATTATTTTTTCTTGTTTTTGCACATTTTGATATTCAATATTGATTTTGTTAAACAGATCTCAACGAGTAGATTTTAAAAATATAATTTTTATAAAAAAATAAATATGTATAAGAAAAATAAATTTTTTATGAGAAATTAAAAAAATTAAAAGAGACAAAAAGAATTAAGTTTTGAGTTAAAACGTGAATTTCTTTTTTCTTTTGTTTTTAGTAATTTTTAAAATATAATCAAAAATTAACTTTTTATATATCTTTCGGTATGGGGAATTAGAAAATAACAAAATTGACAAAAACATAAGAAAAATCAAATAAACTGAAAATGATTTCAAAACAAGTAGTATTAAACACCAAAAAAAAAAAGTATTTCAAAAAATATTTGACATTAAAACAGACTGAGAGAAAGCAAATGGACCCCAAATAGGATACAAGGAAGAAGGAACCATCATTAGAGTACAACGGAATTGAATTGTTCATATTTCTGGAATTCATATTCCTCACCAAAAAACGAAAAGAAGAGAAAAGAAAAAAAAAAGAAAAGAAAAGAAAAGATAATAAAGTATTTTTATATCTCGGTCACTATTTTTTTTTTCCCTATGTTTGTTGGGTTTTGATCATCAATCCTCGAATTCTAACAAAAGCACACCACGAACACACTAACAAAAAATTCACGCAACGATATGCGTGGTTTGGCATAACCTGTTTACGTCTACGGGTGTAAAAAATAATTCATTATCACCGTAGAATATACAATTCCAAGATCAAAAATATTTTATAACTCGACACCTACAACCGAGCTATGAAACAAACTCTATAAGTGTTATTTCCGTAGCTCTTGTATTTTTTCATCTCTTTCTACATCTCTATCTCATTTGATTCAATTCTCTACAAATCTACTAAAATAATAAAGCTCATATTTATAAATAAAAACTCTAAATTCCTAATGCCATATATTTATAAAATTTTAATTATATGAATTCACAAAATATAAAACACACCTAACACCATTAAACATATTTCAACTCCTACTTGTTGTTGTATCAAAGCCATGTTTTTTTCACCAAATTTGAAATCCTGCACGAATTCATCAACGAAATCTTCTAAAAAACAACTTATTTATGTCTTTTAATAATTCTTCTTTATATTTTTTAGTAATTCTTCTTATTTTTAAATTTTCTTTAATAAAATAACTTAAAACATTAAAAATAGAACAAATTTTAAAAAATATTATTGAAAAAATACACAAAAATGATCGTTGAAATCCAAATAAAAGTTCTCCATTATTTAACTCCACTTTTTCTTGGAGAGCAAGGTCCGGGAATTGTACACCGCACTATGTGACTACAACAAGAGTGTTTGGTGTAACAAAGTTTTTAAACTTATAAATTATAACTGAAAAAATATAATTATAATTTTTTTAAAAAAAATTATTAGTGTTTGTAAAAATTGTAAACTTTTAGTTTAAAAAAGCAAATTTTGTGTTTGTTAATTTAAAATTAAAAATTATAAACAAAAAAATTATAAAAAAAACTTATTTGAATATTCTTAACTTTTTGTTAAACTATAAATTAAAAACTAAAAGTTAAGCAATGACAAACACAATCAATGCATCCCAGAGGATTTTTTTCCCTGGGTGTCACCTATCCCTTGCCCTTGAGTTATAATTTCTAAGTTTTGATTCTATTCCTTTGTAGCCTTTGTACTTTTCTCTAGATAAAAAAAAAATTTTCCACCAAAAATAGACATGACCTTGATTGGGCTAAATGTCAAGAATATTGTTTATTTTTATTTTTTTTGAAGTTTTTTTTTATTTTTGACTAGATTTTTTACTTTTGCGAATCGTCTTGATGAAGTGAATTTAAAAATAAAAACATTTGATCAAAAGATAAAAAAAATTTCACTGAAGATAAAAATAAAAAATAAAAAATAAAAAATTTAATTTATTAGCATATTTTGACTTAATTTTTTCTATTCTCAATTTTTCTTTTATGTATTGATCAAAATTTTTTATTTTTCTAACTAGTCTCGATAAGAAGAATAAAAAAATATAATAATTTGACTAAATAATGGTGATACTTGGCATTGCTAAAACTGGTAGTTTAGTTTAATTACCAAAAAAAAAAATTTAATAGTTTATAAATTGTAACATGTTATAGAAGAAAAAGTAATTGAAAAAGTAGTTTGTAACTGAAATAAAAGAAAAAATAGTTATAACTTGTAACAGAAATTATGAGTGTTTAAAAAAAATTTTAGTTTATAGTTAAAATCAATAGAAGTTATGAGTGTTTGAATAGAAATTATAAGTATTTGAATAAGATTGCAACTTATAACTAAAATCAATAACTGAAAGTTAAAAATTACTATGAGTAATTTTGCTAAACACCCTCAATAAAAAAATTCACTAAAAATAAAAAAAATTAATTAAATAAATAAACAATTATTCTTAATAGGGTGACAATTAGAGAAATGTAAAATGGAGTGATTGTTCAATATTTTGAGGGCCTTTACGGGGCTGCTCTTATTTAACAGATTTATTTTAAATAAAGTCTTAGCATCTTCATAACTCATTAGTTCCACAGAGGTGCATCTGTCTTAATTCAAACTTTCTTAAAGTCAGTTATTACAGTAAGATAGTAAAATGGACTTCATTATAAGATCATACATCAAATTATTCTTTAAAGAAAATAGCATTTTGCTGTATTTCACGATCATGATAAAAAATATTTTGAATATTTTTTTGTTGATCTCTAGTATAAGTAGAAAAGAATTTTTGCTTAAATTCGGTGTGAGTTTCGGTATGAAATTCTTTATTGATTATTTGTCGGAGAAAAGAGTTGAGTGTAAAATCCATAGACATTACATATGAAAACTCATTTTCTAAGGCAGTTGGTGATGTTCTTTGAGGAATATCTTCGGATGGTGAAAAATAAATTTCATGAGAAATTTGTTGTTCAGAAATTCTAAGATCTATCAAAACAGATCCAAAAGTGGATTCTAATTTTTGATTTAGGGATTCAGTTCTCTGTCCTAAATCCGCTGTGATTGTTGTTTCATCAGGCAATTTTGATGTAGCAGACTCAAAATTAGAAAATCTACTAGTTGACGGATATGAAATTTTATAACTAGGTGGTCTTCTTGAAAAAACACTTCCAGTTAAAGGATGATTAGGATTTAGACCAGCAAAAGAGATTTCAATGTCTCCTGAGGCATTCTGGACAATTTGATCAATATTACTGTCCAAAAAGGGTCTATGCATAACAGCCCTTGGGATAGTCCATTTGGTGGAAAATTTGATTTCATCCCACTGGAATAAATAGGGTCTGGCAATTTGTGTGGTTAAAAGATTACTTTCAATCACAGTAGTTTTGCCAGGATTACTGTGTAATATAGCGTTAGGACATAAAGTATTCATTATTTTATAATGAATACGATAAATACAACAATGGTTTCTGACATGGGAAGAAAATCATAACCATGCGTTTGTAAATTTAAAATTACTGCTTCAAAAAGATTTGCATTAGATAACAATAAAAGTTCAGATATACATTAAAATAGACTGGTCCATGGCATAGACTAGTTTGTGCAACACCCATAAGAGCAGTAATTTAAATATACATTAAGCAAAGAGTCTATGTTCACTGATGGAGTTAAGGATGATGCTTGCTGGGCTTTGGCCTGAACAGCATCATTTGCGGATATAGTGAATTGAATTTTTGATAGGACTTTAACCGTATCAAAACCATTCTACCATTTAAAGAAGAAAGTTCTTTGAATGGTAGAACAATCTAGATGATCTAAGTCACATTTAAGACTACATCTCTAAATTCAAGCAAGTTGAAATTAGGAAAAGAAGTGTAACAAATGCTTGCCAATAGGATCCCATTTGCAATTGGATTTTTCAAAAACAGTGGTTGCTTTGGTTAAAGGATAAATAAGGGTGATGCTTTAACCATAAGGAAGGCCTGAATGGTCTCGGCCAGAGAATTTTATGCTTATAGATTCCAAATAAGACAAAATATCAACTCTATCTTGGTTCAATCAGGCAGGCTTCTTCGACCAATTGCAGTTGATATGCATGTAAAAGTCGAAACATCTAGGTTGGATTACTTTTGAATAAACTAAGAAGAAATTCGTGCTGATTTGTATCGAGAACATCAAAGAAGATATCACATCTCTACTTTAAACTAAATTATATACAATTTTATGCTCCTCTTATTGAAACTAATCAAACCTTTATTGCTGCATTTTTATAAAGCAGGCAATGGATGAACCACCACAGTTCATCGAGAACATCAAAGAAGATACTCACGATTGGAATGCACATGTTATGGTGGTCGAAAAACCTTGTGTATGTGTTAGCCCAACTAATGGTATATTGTATCAAAAAATGGTACTTCTTGATGCTCAGGTATAGCTTATATTACCAAACTATAATGAAACTAATACTTATGTAACATCACTGTGTTACATAAAATATTGACTACCGTTGTTCATTCTATCTAACAAGTTCGGTTGCATACATATGTTTATAATTCATTAGGGAACCAAAATACAAGCATCAATTTTTGGTGACGATATTACCGTGCTACAAGATAGCTTGAAGATGTTCAGGATGCACTCAATCCGTAATGCGCTTGTGAAACCAGTCCCTCTTGAACATAAGGTCTTGGAAACTGACTACCAGTGGATTCTGTTTTCACGAACTCCTATAGAAGAAGTTCCAGATGAACTTCTTACTGTTGCCAACCTAAACTACACCTTTGTTCCTTTGGATAGACTTGCATACTATTCACAAATGCAAAAGAATTTCGGCAAGCACAATCTTTATACTCAATTCTATTTTTAATATTTATAATTACATTTATTGCACAAGTTAAAATAAATTCACATATAACAGCAGTGCAGTTTACTATCTTACAAGTGAGTGCTGAACGAAAAGTCCATAATTCAATGGGTGAAGTCTCATTGCAAGATGTCATTAATGTAGATTGAAGGTACATTATTACTTGTTCCTATAACAAAACCAACAATTATTCACTAAACAAACTCATTTATGCTCAATTCAAGACCAACAGTGTTAACTCTTTAGGATCAATTCACAAAACATGAGGGTGTCGAGATGGCGAAATTAGCAGGCCAGCTTAGGAATTAAGGTCGTTATGGGAATTCGGCTCGAAGTTGCTCGTTATAATGGTCAATTTCATAATATGTTCTACTACTATATAGAAACACAACTATTACTAACATATATTTTGTAGGTGTAACACTATCAAAAAAGTCCTCTTCAAGCTTTGCTTTTAACCCACACTTCCTGGAGCAGCTCCACTGCAAGATTGGTAATTACCTTTATTACCCAAAATATAGACTAAATATTTGTACTCAAACAGGTGTAATCGCAATGCAACAACAATAAGAAAACTTCCCTTGTCCATCAACAGCCAATTGACTGCTTCACAATCTCCGCTCCCAACGAGAAACAAAATTGTGGCCATCAGCTATTTGCCCACTTCAGTTGAAAAGGTACACACGCCTTCTATCAGAAAAAGCTTAAAATTACTACAAAGTTTATAAAGAATCTTAATTCTTGTAATAATTATTTACAGCCGCAATATTATTGGATCCAAGCAACTCCTCATGTGCGAAACTACAATCAGAAATTCGTGCACACTTGTTGTCTAATTTGTTGCAAGGACATTGATGTGGTCCAAGGGGATACCTTTATGTGCCATCACTGTAAAGCCGAAGTACAAGCAATATCATGGTTTGCAATTCTTAAATTTAGCCACATACATTTGGTAGCAATAAAAACATCCTATTATTCCATCTTTAATAACAAGTGCAGATTTGAGGTTGAACTTGAGGATCCTACTGGAATTATACGTGCTACCGTTTTTGGTATACAGGCAGAACACATGTTTGGTATTAAGGCAAATATGCTTGAAGGCAATGCCTTAGAGGTAAGCATATTGAAACATTATGCCTACACATACTTTCATACTAATGTATTTCATAAAATTGCGCAATCATTATTTCACTATCTTAAATGTCCTAGATGAATCCTCTACAATTGGAGAAGCTCTTTCCAGCTAAAGAATTGACTGTTCAACTCCGAGCATATAGATATTATCCAACTGAAGCTTCAGAAGCTTCAGAATGCAGATTCACTGTAAATGTTGTTCACACTGTTTTTGCCGCTCCTTCAGCTATTTTCTATGGTGCTGAAACAGGGTTCATCAGGATCACCTTCAAACAAGAAAGCAAAGAAAGAACTTTTCTTGGTGACAATCCTAACTTTTGAAACTTTTGCATAAATTGCAACAACTTCAATATATGCAGTCGTTATATTTTTGGCTACTTATACGCTTATTCTGTTGTCTTCCTCATAAGTGCCACTTGATTATATTTTAACAGCTAATTGCTTACTCTGTCATCCCTATAGTTTCATTATTTTCATTAAATTATTAACTCCTTGCACATTCACTACTTATACTGCTTACTTGTATGATTGTTATATTGTTTAATTTATTACCAAATATATGTGCCTTACGTCCAGACTCATGTTCAGATAGAAGAGAGAGGAAATTTGTTTGCAGTTCTTCACAGACGGTGAAAATGCAGAGCACTTTTAACGCTCCAGCAAAAGGCAATGCAGTGTATGCCTTTTTCATTGACACTTATCTATTACTGCATATTAGTTTTAACTACTACATTTCAACTTAACAGCCAGTGCATGCGTTTTTGATCTGATGACAGGTATTCTAATAAAATTTTATTCTTTTGCAGATATGGAACAGTTTATTCCAAATGTAAAATCTGCTCATCCTGATAATTTCTTACTTTGGATTGCATAGCCAAAGTCCTGATTGAAAGGTCTGGATCTTAGGATATAAATGCTTTACTTCTATTACAGTCTTGTTTTTTCATATTAAATTTACATTAAAGAGTACCTCTCATTCATTATGATATTCCTAAATATGTTGTTTCTATTTGTTCCGGGTTCAATTAGAATTTATTGAAGCTGTATAAAATATTACAACAAGCCAATAACCACATCAAAACTGAGCTTCATTTTGTATAATTTAAGTACTTCAACTCCAATTTCTTTATTTACCTTCTCCCATTCTTTCATTACAGTCTGTTTTTTATATCTATATGAGCGATTCTTTCATTACAGTTTGTTTTATTAATGGTTGCATGCATGCATGAGCACACTTCGTCAGGAAATTCTTGTGGTTTTCTAAATTTCATATTTTAGTTCTTTACTTCAAATTTGGTGGTCTATATTATAGTTAAATTTTTAGAACTCTTTCCTTTTCTAAGCAAGTTAGATCGTTTCTGCAGGTTTTTTTGAAATTTGGTGGTCTATATTATGAAGAGTCACTTCTTCAGACAATTCCAATTGAGATGCTTTTACAAGAGAGAGAATTGCTTCATCGCTTTCTTTGCAGGTGCTCTTCGTACATTTTGTGCTTTCTCTTCTTGATTTTCACTTTTTCCTTGTTTGGGCTATTGTTTCTTTACATCTTGTCTTTATTTTTTGTTCTTAGTTTTCTTCTCAATCACCACAATTCACCACTTGTGTTCAACATTTTAAATAGCAATTTTGCGATATATAGCGGTAACGGTCACAGTATAACGGTATCGGTAGTATCGAATAATACCTATTGGGAATCAGGTGTCGCAAGCGTGAATTTTCTAAAATCATTAACATTAATTCTAAAACTCTATTAATTTTAAAAAAATATTTTTAATTTAAAAAAAAATATATTTCTAAAATCATTACCAAAACATCATTATTATAACAAATATTTTTTTTAGGTATATAATAAATATTATCTAATGAAATTTCCTAAATGAGTAGATTAAAAAATATTGTTTTAATTAATTGACTTAGATTAAAAAATATAAGAAAGTGACTTAATCAATGCTAAATTAATTAATATTTTTTTATTAATTGATAAATATGATTTGTGAACCAAATTAAATTCAATATAAAAACAAATAACACATAATTAAACACAACATTAAAAAAAATGGAGCATCAATATTAATTAAATGCAACATTTAAAAAATAAAAAATATAATTAAATAAATAATTATAAATTAAAAATAAATTCACCAGGTTGCCCCGTTGCTCGTGCCAAGTCTGGCTTTTTCAATTCTAAGCCTTGGCTTTTCCAACTCCAAGACTACAACAAAAAACAGAGCACACAGAGCACACAAGAAGTGAAGAAACAGAGGTAGAATAGAATGTGACTCCAACTGGCACCGAAGTGCAACGACTCCAGTCGACGACCGCGATGACATATCTGCAACAATCAGTAGTACCGTTAGACACGGGATGAAGCTCGTCAAACTCGGGATGAAAATCGAATCCACTAGATTGGGGTTCCACCGTCGCAGATCAAAACAACAACGTCTAGATCTGCGGCGCAAACACAACGACCAGATTGGCAAACACAACAACGATCAGATCCAATAATCGGTGCCGTTGGATAGGTAGGGATGAAGCTCGTCACCATCGTCAGACACAGGATGAAAATGAACAAACCAAATTTGGATGAAGCTCGATCAGATCAGAAACACAACACAAATGAAGATTGATCATATCAGAAACGCAAAAAGCATGAGGTATATATATCGAACCGCTCCCTTTTTAGATGAATTGATCCAATTCGCATATGTATGGGCAAAATATCCGTTACGAACCGATTCATATCGCGTACTGGCTGATTCTTGCGCGAAATTCATCCTTACCGATATATCGATGCGCATCCGAATCGTCCTTCAAATTTTTGATACGTAGCGCCCGGTTCGCTACAAACCGGCCCAGATTCAAATCTATACTTGTGTTATTTATATCATCTTAGAAAAATTCTGTTTGTGAATTGATTTGCACTAATTAATTTAATTAAAAAAGTTAAACGCGGTAAATTAGTTTAAATTAATCAATTACACAAGTAAAAAACAAAGCAATTACAATTACATATTAGACGACGATTTTTACGTGAAAAATCTTTAACTAAGTAAAAATCATGAGACTATTCTGGATCTAGAAAATCAAACACTATAACAAACGTTGATTACAAAAAAATCTTACAATTCTAACGTTGCACTCACAACTAATGGTAGCAAGCTTATTTTTGTCGAATTCACATGCACTAACTCTTATACTTGACAGTCGCTGGAACCCATCACCGAACTTCAATGCTGACGGAATCATCCACCAGACTTCAACACTTGAGAATTCTCTCAAGCGACTCCACGAGCACGAGCACAAACAAATCGCTAAATGTTTGAATCATTAATAGTTAAATATTCATCAAGTTGTAAATTGGCTTGCGAGTATGTAGAATAATGTGTGAGGCTCTCTAGCAGTTAGGGATTCTGAATATAATAATGAGACACTAAATTTGAAACCTTAACTGTTCTATTTATACATGCCTGTTAAAATCCTAGTCCATTGACAACAATTAAAAACTATCCTCCCCGCTGATCGCTAAGCGATCTTTTCACCGCTCGAGCGGTAAAGGTCTGCTTGTAGTAATTCATTGCAGAGTCTGAGATACTGTTCAATTGACCACTTGAGCGGTCTGACACCGCGAACTATTTTTTGATGTTTTCTACTCATTTTATGCAGTCCTCTCATTTTATGCAGTCCTACAATATTAAATTTAAAATTCGAACAAGACAAATATCAAAATATTAATAAATAAAATAAATAATTTAAACAAATATTTGTCATAAATTTATCAAACAAAAATCAAATATTACGAAAGGCAAAATTCCTAACAGCTGTAGCAAAATCATCATTACTTGCTTACTTGTAGTACTATGATGCCACGTGCATATGCTTTCTAACTTTAATCCCAATTCCTTTGTGTTATGAGCTATAAGTAGTTGGTATTTCAAATCGTGACTAGATTTAACTATTTTAAATACTTGTATTTCAAACCATGTCAATATATAAACTTTTTTCCTTGTGTGGCTTCTCTTGGGGCTGCACTTGGGACTTGAGTGGACATCTTTAACCCATGTTTTCCACTTTACTATATTTACCTCCAGCCTCTTACACAAATATATAATTACATTATGGGCATAATTCGAGAGTCCTATTAATTACTTCAATTTTGACATGTTTAATAATATTGTTGTATACATTAGTATTATGAACATTTCCTATTGTGCAACGCCGATAGGAGCTTACGTAGTTAGTACAATATGTTTCTTTATAACATATTAGACTATTTGCCCTTTATAGTGAAAATCATTGAATAGAGCATCTAATCCTTACCTTAAAATAATGGGTATACTACACCAACATCTTTTAAAATTTTGGTCAAATACAGTCGATCTTATTTTTTTGGACAAATTACACTGACCTCCCTTACAGTTTGAAATGTAATTATATACCAACCCAAATCGTTAGGGTTCCGTCCAATTCCGTTAGGGTTAGCAATCACATAATATTATATTTCTATTTTGCCCCCCAACACAAAATTTGTTTTTTTCTTTTTCTTTTTTACTTTTTATAAAATTTATAAAATGATAATTCTTCAGTTTGAATTCGCTAGAATAATTGTCCAGCGATCGAAGCCGTTCATTAGCAGCGTTAGGCCGCCAAAAGGGTAGTGAGGGTTGTCGATCAAGAAATTTACCCTTCAACAAAGAAATATGTTTTTTCTTCTTCTTTTTTTAATAAAGTTTATAAAACGATAATATTTCGGTTTGAATTCTCTAGAGTAATTTACTGGCGATCGAAACCGTTCACTAACAGTGTTAGGTCGTCAAAATGGTAGTGAACGTTGTCAATCAAAAAATAATGATGTGCACAGTAATGGCTGTCTATATACAGAAGAGAGAGGGCGAGAGAGAGAGAGAAATGGTGGTATTCAACAAGAGAAGGGGCTCTCGGCGAGAGTTTGTGCAAGGTGTATGGCGAAGGTTTGGTGGTGCAGCGAAGGTCTGGTGGTGCAACGAGATGGTCGGCAAGGGTTTTAGATGGCTGTCGACGACTGGCGGCTAGGGTTTTGGTTGTCCGGCGATTGGCGACGACTCTTTGGTGGTGCGGTGAAAGTCTGGTGGTGCAGCGAGGGTTCTGGGTGGCTTTCGGCGACTGGCGACTAGGGTTTTATTGGTCCGGTAACTGGTGGCGACTGTTTTGATGGTTCGGCGACTAGCAGTGAGAGAGAGAGAGAGAGAGAGCCTAATCGATGTTCAGCGGCGAGCGGTGGTGAAGGAGCCGCCGACAGTGGCGATGGTCATGGACGGCGGTAAATTAATTGATCATTTTAATTTTTTCATTAACACTGTTTTACTATGAGGGAGGTTAATGTAATTTACCCTAAAATAATTAATCCATTTCTTCTAGATTCTCCCTTCTTTTTATGCAAGGGCCAAAAATAATTTTCTTTAACTGTTATCTTAAGTTTTATCTCATTTTAACTAAATACTGTATAAATAATATTAAGATATATAATTAATGATTGTAATTGAAAAAAAGAAAACAAAAGAAAATGCAGGCACAACGCCTTCAAACCCCCCTTTTCCTTTCTCTC
>JAULJZ010019173.1:0-15843 GCA_032270985.1 Heliamphora pulchella
TTAAGTTGGAATCGATGACAGAAGTCTGTTTCTTTGTAGGGTATCCCAAGAGAATGAAGGGTGGTCTATTTTATAATCCTAAAGATTATAAGATTATTGTTAGCACCAATGCCTAATTCTTAAAAGAGGATTATAATATGGACCATAAGCCCAATAGCAAAATTATTCTAGAAGAACTGAGAGGAAATACCAGTAGAATAGAAGAACATGTCACTAATATCCTATTGCCTCAGCATAGTGGAAGGACTATTGCGACAAGTGCAAATCAAGAACAGGGTGCTGATGCACAGGGTTCAAATTTTGCACAGTGTGTTACTAGTAGTACACAGACACAGGTTGTGCCTCGTTGTATTAGGAGGATTGTTCATCATCCTGATCGATATATGTTCTTAGGAGAGTCTTTTGATAAGATCCTGGCAGAACTAGATATTGAACCCTATAACTACAATGAAACACTTCAAGACAAAGATGCAGATCTTTGGCAAAAGGCTATGAATTCAGAGATAGAATCTATGTATTCCAATCAGGTTTGGGAACTTGTAGAATCACCCGAAGGGATAAAACTCATTAGATGCAAGTAGATCTACAAAAGGAAGGGAGGAGCAGACTGGAATGTTGAAAGCTTCAAAACTAGGCTTGTTACTAAAGGGTTCACTCAGAAAGAATGAATCCATTATGAGGAAACCTTTTCATCGATAGCTATGTTTAAGTCTATCCGGATTCTCTTATCCATTGCCGCTCATTTTGATTATGAAATCTGGCAAATGGATATTAAGACAGCTTTCTTTAATGGAAGTCTTGATAAGTGTATCTATATGATATAACCAGATGGATTCATTACAAAGGGCTAAGAATATATGTTGTGTAAGCTTAAGAAATCCATTTATGGACTTAAGCAGGCATCAAGATCTTAGAACACTCGATTTGATTAAGCCATTAAGTCTTATGATTTTGATCAAAATTCGGATGAGTCCTGTGTGTATAAGAAGCGTGATGGAAGCATAGTGATCTTCCTAATACTTTATGTAAACGATATCTTGCTCATAAAAAATAATGTGGACGCATTTTCTATGGTTAAAGTATGGTTATCTGGGCAGTTCGATATGAAAAATTTGAAAAAAGCCAGTCACATCCTTGGGATCAAACTTGTGCGAGATCGAAAATAAAGAATGTTGGACTTATCACAAGAAAAGTATATCGATGATATCTTTGTTCATTTTAGCATGCAAGATTCCAAGAAAGGGTTTCTCTCTTTCAGGCATGGAACCACTCTATCCAAGGATTAGTGTCCTAAGACACCTGATGAGATAAAGAAGATGAAGGCATTTCTTTATGCTTCGGCAATAGAAAGCCTCATGTATGCTATGCTTTGTACTAAACTCGACATCTGTTTTGTCGTTGGTATGGTTAGTAGATATCATTTGACCCAGGGCAGGAGCAATGCACTGTGGTAAAGAAAATAATTAAGTACTTAAAAATGACTAAAGATTATATGTTGGTTTACCAAAAAAATAGTTTAGTACCTTTGGGGTACACAAAATCAAATTTTTAGTATGACAAGGATTCCCGTGAGTCTACCTCCAGATATGTGTTTACTTTAGGGGGTGGAGCTATAAGTTGGGGGGGTATCAAGCAATCCTGCATTGTTGATTCTACCTTGGAGGGCATGTATGTGGTAGCTTCTAAAGCAGCCAAGGAGACCGTTTGGCTCAAGAACTTTCTGTTAGATCTAGAGATGGTACCTTTAATTTAGTCGGTTATTACACTTTACTGTGACAATAGCGGAGCGGTTGCGAACTCAAATGAGCCAAGAGTCCTTAAGAAAAGCAAGCACATTGACCGTAAGTATTACATGATACAAGAAATTATATAGAGCAGTGATGTTATTGTAACCAAGATTGCATTAGGAGACTCCTTTTACAAAGAGCTTATTAGCTAAAACTTTTGATAGTCATATAGAGGGAATTGGAGTCAGATGTATGGCAACATAATTTTGAGTATAAGTGAGAAATTGTTAAGGTTGTTATACTGAAAATCATATTTTTAGTATTTAATTTTATTTTAATAAAATTAATTTTTTATTTTATAATAATCTTTATAAATAATGTATGTGTATCATTTCTTTAATATTATACATTAATGTTCGATATTCTATATAGTATTTAATCTGGTGTGTAGAGTATGACTTGCACACAGAAAATCAGATTTTAAATTCTTGCAGAATATAAGTTTTATGCTCACAGTTTAGACTGAAATGGACATACCATCGGTACGACTGTAGTACATAATTTTAGTAGGCTTGTCTTGGTTACGAAGAACAGATAATAGTGTCGTCTATTATTTCGACTCTCTATACTAGTACACTTTGCGTATATTGAACGAAATATTTGGGGTAATTAATTTTATATTGACTATATAAATTAATTCACACCTCAAGGTTAGTATGAATAGTGCTTATACTATTAATTCTGAAATAATTATTGATTTACGTATATTTAATATTCGTTATTTTGATTCATTATAGAGTGCGATCTTATATGGGTTTATATTCCCTGTAATTTGGATAATGGTATTATTTATATGATAAATATTAATTATTAACAGAATCTATGTATCGAAAGATCGGGATTGATGATACCCCCTTAAGGAGGCTTATAAGTTTTGACTGGCTAAACCCTGCATGTGGATTTGATTATCCGATGGTCAAATAAATTAAGCAAAATGGCTTAAAGAATATCAAGATGCTCATTAAATTAAATTGTCAGTAATTAAATTTAATTGGCGAGTATCGGGAATCATATCGTGGGAAGAAATGGTAAACATTTAACAACAGGAGTTCAATGCTAGATGGTCTTGAGATTATGGGTCAGAGTGCAATTATAGTTCTTTAGTTGTGTGAACTGTAATTCAGTATTTTATGAAAATTACAGAAATCGCTACTAGTTTTTCATAATTACAGATACCGCTATGAGATTTGCTTAATTGCAAAAGTCGCTAATACGTGTCTATGTTCCATTGGAAGTCTTACATATAATTATCCAGGTTCTGTCGGTACGCATTCTTGATAGATTGTAGCCCACCCTATATTCAAGAATCACCTAAGAGAATACAATAGAAGATCTGAGAGGAGCTTTAACTCGGATTCAAATCGTAGTTGAAGATTCAACCAATAAAAAGATATTTTTCTAAATTAACTTCAGATGCACGGGTTTTATTTTGATCGTTCATCATCAAAAGTTTTATCTGGAGCCTATTTTGGTGTTTGTCCGTTCAGTTAATTTTTTTCGTTAATCGTTTGTAAAAATAAAGATTTTTGCAGTCTTGCCTCCAACAGCTACTTTCAGGTGACATTTCCTTATCAAAGACTTCATACCTATGAGAATACGTCTGATATGCTGACTAAACCATTACCTAGGATCAAGTTGGAGCATTCTCTAGACTTAGTCCAAGTCTATTCCTGTTAATGTTAAGAGAAGGTATAGCACTCATACCCGAAAAAAGAGTGTAGGATGAGGCAGACGGCAAGCCTTCACAGTTGGTTCGAAAATTTGAGTCAAGGTGGAGATTGTTGGGTTTTTACCCAAATTTTGAATTGTGGTCTCAGGATGATAACCGCTCAAGTGACCAAGGGGTCTGCTCGAGTGGACACTTTGACGTTTCGTCTTTAACTCTCGGGACACTGACAGCTTGAGCGACTAAGGGGGTTTGCTCTAGCAGAGGCTGCGAAGAAGGCTCTTTGGATACTGACCGCTTGAGCGACCAGGGAGTCCGCTTGTGCAAACCGTCACAAATCAAAAATTCTGTTGTGGTGCTAGGGTTAAGTTTTTTAACCTAAAGGCCTCATATATGTTGTTTTTATGTTCTATAGTTATAGAAGGTCACAAAAACACCAAAAATTGTAATCATTATTGTTAAATAGTGGATTGATCTCCCCTCCTGTGGATGTAGGCATCTTATCGAACCACATATATTGTGTGTGTTTTTCAGTTCTTGATCTTGCGTGTTCTTTATCTGTTTGCGTGGATTAAAGATTCCATATTGTGTGCTCTCCACTGCACAACACATTAGTTTTGGGTCCCAAGCTTTCAAAACAAGTTTCTTTCTCTTTCTCTCTTAGAGAAAACGTAGAACTCTAGACTTCTCTCTAGATTTCTCCTTATTCCAGGTATGAATTTTTTGTGTTGCGAGAGTGGAACGGTGTTGTATACGTCAAGGGCTTCGCATCCATCCGAATGCAATATCATTTTGGCGACATATCATTTTGGCGACGTTAGTTTTTCGCGGGAGGTTAAAGCGTCGAGTTCTTAACTCTCTACTGTAGGATTCTAGGCTATCTTGCTTTAAAATGGTGTTATATGTGATTATACGCATTTTTACCGTGTTTAAATGCTATAATTGTTGGATTTTGCGATTAAACCTTATTTGGTTTGTTAGAAAGCATGTTTTGCATTTGTAAGGTTTATTACAAAGTTGGTGGATGTATATATATATGGTTTCCATGAATATGTGCTTTGAAGATCGGAGGAAATTATGTGAATGTTGCAAAAACATAAATTTTGGTGTTTTGGGTTAACCCTTAGGGTTGAGCATGGGTTTAAAATGTTTGGACGAATTAAGGATAGTTTTGTACAAAATTTTGGTTTACCTCTATAATTTTGGAAGGTTTAGCAGTGTTCCTTTAAACAAATTAATGTTTAAGTTATGTACCTTTAATGATTTTGTAAATGTACCGTAACAATGTGGTGAATGTGGGTCTCGATTGCTCCTTAGTGAAAGTTTAGAAATTTGTGTAAATAGATGCTTCGCCCCTTTGAGTTAATCCTCGTAAATAAAGTGGTTGCCCTAATGGGAGACTGTTGTTGTTGTGGTAAGGTATAAAACTCGCCATTACCTAGTGGGCGATTGGATGCTCCGTACCTAGGTCAATAGATGAGAGTTTATACTTGCTACCATTGTCCCCGGTAGGACAATGTCGATACATGTAAATCATTGTGGCTGTGTAAATCTTTTTGGGTTTGAAACCTTGTGGAGAGCTAAAATTATCTTTCTGTGGTGTTTTCAAACTATGAGACTTAGTTGAATTATGTGAACACTCGTGGTTTGTAGGAAAACCATTTTAAAAACTTGTGTGGTTGAGTTGTTCATATAACTAGTAATTACATATTATGCTTTTAATTCATGTTAGTCTATTCCTATTGGACTTCAGCTCACGTTGTTGGATTCAAACACTTTTAGGTGATCCTTATCATTTGGCTTGAGGTGGTGAAGTTCGGAGGATGATGGAGAACTAGAAAACTTATAGTTTTCTTATTTTTGGTCATTTTGAATCACGTAATTGTTGTAATACATTTTATACATTATAGAATAGGTTTTGTAAGCTTTTATGGTTATGATTTCAATATGTGTATGGTGTATGAAAAAGAGAGAAACCTTTTATGGTTATATGTATTCCTTTATCGTTTGAAACAGTTTTTGATTGGGTGATATGAATGTTATATATAAACGATTTTTGGTTGATTTATTGTATATATTCAACTTATGCACCTCGAGTGAGGTTTTGGATTAAGTTTTTAGAACGTCTAAAGTTATTCCACCTTACCTTGTATGTGTTGAAAATACTTAAAATTTTGTTAAGTGTTAGATTTCAAAGGTTTGGCTTTGAAAATTGATCCAAGGCCAGATCGCTCAATGGACCAATCGATCAGTCTATCGAATGATCTTATGCATGCCTCGGTTGTTTGTAGGAAGGGTGAAAAGTTTATCATTGTTAAGGACCGCTTGATCGGTCTCCAAACTAATCGATCGATCTGGACAAATTTTTAAAAAATTTTGTTAGTTTGTTTTAAAGGCTTAGCTCTTAGGACTTTAAACCTACTCTTTTGGGTTATCTTTTATATCTAAATTAAAACTTTAGAAGTGCACTTTTGAAAGGTTTTAAATTCGTTTTTGGGTTAGGTTCTTTGACTGTTTGGGTTCGGGTGATTTTGGTAGATTTTAGTATCACAAAACGAGTTTTTCTTGGGTGGTTCACGTGACTCAAATTTTGAGGCGTGACATTATATGATATGTCAGATTATAAAATTCACTTGTAGGATTTGACATAATCAAAACTTATAAATCTTCCTTAATAGGGTATCCTCAATCCCTATTTGAAAAGTAAATTTTGTCAATAATTAATATCAACCATATAAGTAATGTCTTTATTTAGTTCACTGGGATTATAGAACCGTGAAAAGTTACATCATCTAATCAATTAAAATAACAAATATTAAATATACATGTCTAATAATTATTTCAGAATTAAGAGTATAAGTACTCATAATAACCATAGGTTATAAATTAATTTATATAATCAGTATAAAATTAATTAGCTCAACGCGATCTTGTTCAATACACACAAAATGTACTAGCATAATGATTCGGAACTACAGTCGAAACTAAACTATTCTCTGTAATCAAGATAGACATATTAAAATACTATACTATAGTTGTGCTAATTGTGTGCCAAATTCTATCTAAAACTGTAAACCATAAACTTATTATACAAGAACCGATAATATGATTTTTCGTGTGTAAATCAAACTCTACATACCAAATTAACTACTGTGTAGAATAAAAGATACTCATACATTATATTAAATAAATAATAAAACATATACATTATTCATACAGATTCTCATTAAAATATAAATATATTTTTTATTAATAAATAAAAATAATATTAAAAATTTAATACATGATTTTTACTATACAACTCTAACGGTCGACACAAACATATGTCACGATCGAGAAGATCAAATATGCAACCGCTACTTTTGAGGTGAATAATATACTAGGCCGTTAAGTTCAGATGTTGCGGTTTGAAGGTGAATTGTTACGATCGGAAGGTCTATGGATGTACTGAAGTAGAATCATCTCTCAGCGATTGTTCGGGGACTCTTAGGCATCGTCCATCTTATTCTTTTATCATCAAATTTATCCGGATAAACTTAAGATCCAATGGGATCAAATCAAGATGGCAACAATATCCCAATTTTATTCACATTAAGTGAGATTTGTTCTTAATCAATATAACAAAAAATTAATTAATAATTGAGAATAATTTTAAAAAATTATTTCATTCAACTTCAATTTTTAAAAGGATTAACACATTTTACATGGTATTTAGCATTTATTGTTTTGATTGCCATAAACATGAGTAATTGGCTAATTACAATAGAATAAATTAATAATGCCACCAAAAACTGTGTACAAATTGTTTCAATCATTGGAAAGAAAGAGCCTCTTTTTATTAATTTACTAACAATTTGGACGACTCCAATTCTCCAACATTTGGGTTTCTCACAAACTGTACCACAAGCCCATTGTTGTGAACTAGCCTTGAGCTTTGTAACACTCCCATTGACCTTGACTTTCTCATCCTTACCATAGTCATCTTCGCAGCCAATCCTAACCACCTCCTTACCAACTCATCGTTATTACCCGCAAAATATGAGTCCGACACGAAAGGACCCAATTTCAAAGTCTCGCGAACCGAACCCACGGATTTTGACCGACCCACCCGATCGCAGTTACTTGACCCAACAGCTTCCCTAGTTGACGGAACACTGGAGACCTTCCTGTTCCTCCTATGCCCAACTCTTGACGGCCTGATGATGATCCCAGTAGTCTCATCCAACGGTTCGTATTTATTCGACGGCGACGAATTCTTATCGCGCCGCCGCACGTGCAGTCGGATGTTGTCCCAAATCGACGATGACACTATTTTGCTTACAGCTCTTAAGCAGTCCACGACTTCTGACGCGGATGGCCGCTTCTCCGCTGTCGACCTGACACACCTAGCGGCCAACACCGCCAACTGCCGTATCACCGCCGGAAGCTCCGGCCGTCCGATCCTCGGGTCGCAAATCGCGTCGTGATCGCCGCCTCCAATGAGCGGCACCGCCCAGTCCACCACCGAAGGCGGGCTGTAATTCATGTCGATGGCGTTACGGCCACTTATCATCTCTAACAACAGTATGCCGAAGCTGAAGACATCGCTCTTGGTGCTGAGATCCCCCGGCGCAAGATAGCCAGGGTCAAGGTAGCCTAGCGTCCCCGCCGGTGGCGTGCACTTGGCCCTTACGTCCTCCACGTGTCCCCTCAGAGCCAACCCGAAATCCCCGAGCCTAGCGTTCCAGCCGCCGTCGATCAAAACATTCGACGACTTTATGTCTCTGTGAATCACCGGTGGGTTCGACAAGTGCAGGTGCTGAACCGCTCTCGCTATCTGTAACGCAAACCGGACTCGCCTGGCCCAGCCGGGCGGTCTAGAGCTTGTGTGAAGCAAATCGTACAACGACCCATTTGGCATGAACTCAACTACAATCAACTTCCCTTCATTCGAATCCACACCGAACCCTAATAAATTAACCAACCGAGGGCTTCGAACCCGTGAAAGAATTTCGATCTCGTTCTCCGTGGGACTGTTTGTACAGTTGTCAGATGGAGTAGAAGTGGTGGTCGTCGTCTTCTTGACGGCGGCGACGAGATCGCCGCCGTCGAGGACAGCTTTGTAGACGGAGCCATGGCTGCCTTTCCCGAGAAAGCTGGCTGCGGAGAAGCTGTTTGTGGCGGCGTCGAGATCGGAGTACGAGAAGTCCCTGATCTTGAAGTGTTTTGTTTTGGGTTCATTCGTCCGTCTGTTGTTGTGTTTTCTGGTTAAATCCCAGTTGTTTGGATCGCAGGTGGCGATGGCGGATTCTGCATTACAAGAGAGATAACCCATTGTTATATGTACAGAATCAGGAGTAGATGGCTGGATAAGCAGAAATGGAAAAGAGAGGTTGACGAAGGGGGTTTAATGGGAGAGAGAAAGGTATAGTGTGGGGGTGGTGAGAAAGGAGAGCGGAGAAGGCCATAAGCGCAGACGTCGTGCGGTCTGTACTGAACTACTGATGACATGTGCAGATACTTATTTTTTTCAGCTTTTTATTACACAGGCCTCGTTTGGCATCGGGTTTAAGTTTGTTTAAAGTTGATTATTTTATTTTATTTTTTATTTTTATTTAAAATCTCAATAAATCAAAAATTTTTATTTTTAAGTTGAAAGGCTTTTACCCTTTTACTTTATATATATATATTTTTATATTTTTAAAAAATATTATAATTTTTATTATACATTATTATTTTATATAAAAATTATATTTTTAAAATTTATTCGTCAAAATCTATTAAATAAGATCCATATTAAATATAAAATTATATATTTTTTAAAATTATAAGAAATTTAAATAAATTTTTTTTACTTTTTAACTTGAAATTATTTTAAGTTTTTAGTTTAAAAATCATCTGATACTCCTACTAAATAAATTTTTTATTTTTTGAGTTAAAATAATTTAAAGCTAAAAAAAAGTTGACAAACAAGGCCACAAAAAAGAAAAGCAGTTTACACTTTTAAAATTCAAAGTTGAATTCTGTTTTTTTTCCTTCAAAGTTCCTCAAATGCAAAGGCGTGCGTAGCTTTGGGGAAGAATATCTCGGAAGTTGGTCTAATTAAGTCCTCCATTGCCAATGAGTTCAAAAGTTAAATTTTTTTATTATTTTATATTTTTAGTTAAGAAATTTAATTTAATTTAGAATAGTTTATTTCATAAATTAGTCTTTAAATTAGTTTTTTAAAGTTAACTAATTGAATAAAAAAATTGGTTTTTAACTTTTTATTCAAATTGTATAATTTGTCCCTCCATATAAGCCTCGTTTGGGAAACTATCTCAAAGCAAGACTTTTAGTCTTTTGCTTAAAGTTTAAACAGTTAAAAATTTCATTTTTAAACTCAAAGACTTTAATCTTTTTACTTTTTATATTATTTTCTATTTTTAAAAATATCACAACTTTTATTATACAAATTTATTTTTTATGAAAATTAAAATTTTAAAATGTAATTGTCAAAATCTATTAAATAATATCCATATTGAATATAAAATTATTTTAAAATAAATTTTAAAATATTATAGCAAGCAATTTTTTTTTTTACTTTTTGATTTAAAACTACTTTAATCATGTAGGCTTAAAGTCATCCCATATATCTTCGAAATGAACTTTTAACTTTTTAAGCTTAAAGAGCTTTAAAAGTCTAACTTATGCTCCGATTGGCAACTAACTTAAAAGATTTTTTTTTCATTTTAAGTCAAAAAGCTAAATTTGGTTTATAGTAGTTTGTTTAGTAATTTAGTTTTTAAGCTAACTTTTTAAGTTAGTTGTTGAGGTAAAAAGTTAACTTTTTACTTTTTATTCAAAATGGACAATTTAATCATTTATATATTTGATATTAATAATTATATGTAATTACTAGTGATAGTAAATACGTTATAAATAAGGGGTATTATTATATTTTAAAAGTAGTGTGATATTTGAATAGAGTATTATGAAAGTTTGTATTTTGATTTGACTTTTTAATTGTTTAACAATTTTAATTTTTTACCAAACGAACAACCTTATTTTTGATGTTTTTAGCCAAAAATTCAAAAGGCCAAAATTGTCAATCAAGGCCTTAAAGCCAGGTTACCAAACAAGACCATAATTAAAAATAATAAGTATATGTAGTTGGTAGTGATAATAAATAAGTTATGAATTAGAGGTAGTATTGTATTAAAAAGTAGTAGGAGTTTGGATAGAACATTCTAGGGGTGCACATGAATTGGTTTGGTTCGGTTCGATTCTGTACTAAATTTAGAACCGAACCATTTTTTATTAGTTCCAATTTTTTAGACCCAGAACCAATCCAATCAGTATTAGAATTAAACTAATCCAAACCAATAAAAATTGGGTTGGTTTAATTTGGAACTATGATTCCATGAATTTAAAAAATTACTTTGCGCGTATAAAAAAAATTATTATATATAAGTTTTTAAAATTTAAAATAAATAACAAATAAAAGCAAGCACTCATACAATATAATAAAAGTATGAAATAAAAGTATGGAGACCCGGTCTATGTTATTTATTATTAAATATATTTTGTTCTTTAATAAACTCTATTAAAACAATTAAATTGACCGAGATAATTTTAATGATAAAGATTGCACATTGAATGGGGGTGGCGCGTGTAGATATCCGAAATATTAATTTATGATATAATCTATGATGTTAGAAAATTTCTAAGTATGTAAATTTAAAATTTATCAAATTAAAGTGGAGGTTTAAAGATGGTGGTTTTTAAAAATTATGTGGAATTCTCTGGGAATTGAAAAAGGGGAAGAAAGTAAAATAAAAACCAAACGGGACCTACCCTTTTTCCAGCTGTGTTTCCCCTTTTTCTCCACTTCTCCAGTTCTTTCTCTTCCATTGGAATTCGATAGTGCAATCTAGAATAATATAGAGAAAAGAAAAATATGTATATAAAACCCAAACAATCCTCACCGCGCGCGCACCCTCGGTTCTTCTTCTTCATCTTCATCATCAAGTTTCGAGTGAGAGAGAGAGAAGTAGAGAGAGAGAGAGAGAGAGAGAGAGAGAGAGAGAGAACCGAGTGAGAAACGAGCTAGGCGCGCAACGTGCTACCAACCACGCTGCCGCGATGCCTCCCTTCGCCCCACCACCATGCCGTCAGCGCCACCTCTCCCACCCATCTTGATCGGCGACCACAATCTGTGTCATCTGTCACTGCAGCCACCGACCTTCAACCTTCCCGCCGCAACGCTGATGCTACCCTTGCTCGCCGGCACCACCAACACGTGCGGCCATCATCGACAACACTAACAATCAAAGCTGCGCATTGAGCCACTAGGAGCTGGATTTTGAAGCTGACTGAAAGTGTGAGGTTTCCGAAAATTAGGAATTTTGCTTCAACGGGTAGGATCTTAACTAATTTTAGTGGTTTGATTGGATTTGTGATGATTGTGAATATTAAATCATTGAAAGCTTAAAGATTAATGTTAATAAGCAAAACTCTAACTAGGTTGTTGAATGTGGGAACAAGATTTTTAGTAAATGCCTAATATGATGGAATTGGAACATAGGGGCGGCAACGAAGATGATATTAATAAATGAGTTGAGGTTTGGGAGTTGAAATTATGAATTAATCCAATATTTGAATGGTTCACTCCAAAACTTAGTTAATTTTTATGGACTTAGTTTAATTCTTGACAATTGAGTGAAAGGTGGGCTCATATAATTAGTAATGAAAATTTTGGGCTCAGTAATTAGTTATTTTGGGAAAATGATTTTATTTGTGATTGAGTAACAAGAATCAAGATGTACTAAGTACACAACTTGTGACAAATGATTGAATTTATTTAAAGTTATGGAAAGATTAGGGATAAAGGTTAACTTAAACTTAAAGCATGAGTCGGTGGGTGGGGTGTGAAGGAGATGATGTTGAGGGGTTCTCATAATCAATTGATATAATAGGAAATAGAGATTTTATAAAAAAATATTTCGATCATATGGATGGCTAATGGGAGGTGGGAAAGAACCTAAATGTCGGTTGTAATAAATTATCAACTTCTTAAAGATAAGAATAGATGTGGGGATTGGAGTATGTGTGAAAATGTTAAAATGTTGCGACTTACGAACTACGGATTGATTTTTTGAGAATTAGAGAAAGTGTTGGAACATAGAGCTAGATATGAGACACTTGAATTAAACATGTACTTGTGGGGTAAAAATGGGCTATGGGTTTGACTAAGTTTATGAATTGGTTTTATGTTGCTTTGAGATCCAATCTATATTGTGAGTTTTAATGCATGGGTTGGATATGATTATGATTAAACAAAGGTACAATGATTGATAATGGAGAAAAACAAAAAAATAAATTAGAAAACGAATTGTTGATATGCGAACATTAAACATGATTTAAGATTTACAGTATTAAAGAGAGAAAATGTGATAAACATAAATGTTGCAAATGTGAGTTTAAACGCAAAATTAGTATAGAATACTTGAATGAATAAATTAATGTTGAGGTTAAGAATTGTGAATACTTGAAATAGGTGAATCTAGTAATTGATGTACTTGGGGAAGATAGAAGAATGGTCGACTTTTGGTTATAACTAAGAATTACTCATTGGGGTCATATAAAGGTTTAGTGTGGATATTGAGTAGATGTGAAAAGAGGAGTGTATCGAATTTTGTTTGGGCATCGAATTTTGTTTGGGCTTAATGATTTAAAAAATCCTAAATTTGTTGAATTTCAAACATAGGAGATGAATTGAGCCTTGATTTGATGTTTAGGGACAACTAAATAATAATAGAAGTTAAAATGCTGGAGATTGAGATCAAATGTGTGCTATTTAATTTATTGAATTCCAAATATGTTAAACACTTGGATTGTACGTCTATGCAACTTGTGAATTGATGAGTTTTTATTATGTTTGTTGAGTTTCAAATCGAATTTATGAAGGTTGGATAAAGATACGAGATAATTGTACATTTATAAGTTAAGAATAATATAATCTAATACAATAAAATTGGGTGAAAATGAAATATGAGATTGGCAAATATTAATTTGATCTTTGTGATTTGACAAACAATGGGTTATGATTAGAATTCTATTGAACAAGGGATGATGTAAAGACAATGGATACAAAATTCTTGTTGTATGAAATGTAAATCATGATATGAGATTTATGATGTTAAAAATATATATATAATAAAAGTAATTTGAGAAATCTATGCTTATGAAATTTAATTAGGGAGAGGAACTTGTGGATGGTTAGACTCCCGGTGGTTAAATGATAATGATATGGCTATTAAAATGGATTGGGGAGTTGGACACCTGATTTTTTTTTATGAATATTGATATGGTTAATCAAATATTGAATCGATAATAATTGATGTGGATGTAATTAAGTTGGGCTTGACTAGCTCCATGGTGAAAGACTAAAAACTTGCGCAAGTAGGGTGCCCTACCCATCGGGTTAGTCCCCGAAAAGATGTGCGTGGTTTGCCTATCCGTTGGTGTTCCTCAGGAAAATCGAAAAAGGTAGTTGTCATGGTGAGTTATAGAAGTATCTATTATTCAATAGTTTCGCGTAGCCTATTGGGGCAATAGGGAGAGATTTCTATACGCTGTGTGAGACCCTGACCCTTATCTTTTAAGTTGTTTATATACGCGACGCTTTTATTCCAGTATATGAACAGTATCGATGCATGGTTTATGCTTTAAAGTGTAAAAAAGCATGTGTAGATGTGTTACAAGCTTTTCGGGGGTTTAGTAGGAGCTCTTTTGGCTTGTGTTTGGACCAAAAATCATGTTTGCTTCACAAAATCGAGACCAAAAGCAAAACAGAAATTGCAGTAGCCTTTTTGTGAAGTTCGGTCGACTGGAGGGTCCAGTCCGGTCGACTGAACCGTGGATCTGGAGTTCGGTTGACTGAACTCCCTAGTTCGGTCGACTAGACAGTGTTAAATTTGGTTTTTTATAAATAGACTAATGGCGGAATTTTTGATACAAAAACAATTCCTCAAGGCTAAAAAACCCTTTTCTCTGCCTTCTCTCTAGCTTTGAGGGCCCGGGGCTTGGTTTGTTGTTGGTTCCTTCGTGGATCTTTACTATCGGGGCCGAGAGTTTCGTATCCATCCGGTTGGATTCTCGTTCTAACACCGTTCAGTTTTGAGACGTCGAGTTCTTGACTCTCCGAGATAGGATTCTAGACCTACTACTGTTATGAGGGTGTTATATGTAATTGTGTATGCTTTCATCGGGTAGAAATGCATCAAATGTGATTTTTATGATTAACCTTGATTTTTTGGTAAAAAGTGGATTTTTACGCCTTTTCTCGATTTTTATACATGATTCGGGTGTGTTGACATCCGTGGTTTTTAAAGAGGTTTGAAAACGAGGTATTTTGTGAAAATGGTGAAAAACGTGATTTTGGAGGTTTGGAGCTAACTCGCGGGGTTGAGTTTCACCTTTTAAACGTTTTGTTGGAAATGGTTTTAGATCCCCATTTTGATAGATTGGATCTCTTTTTATACATGTGTGATATAAATCATTTTGCGGATTTTCGTAGTTGAGCTACGGTGGATTTTTGAATGTTCTCCATAGATGTACCGTGACAATTGGTTTGGTTGAGTTGGGCTTCCATTGCTCCTCGGTGTTAGTCCAAAAACATGCGCAGCGTAGGTGCTCTATACCTTCGAGTTAGTCTCCGTAAATCGAGTGTGGGTGCTCTGGACCTCGGGCTCAGGTCCCGTAAAAATTGAGTGGTTGTGTTGGGTGCTTTGTGCCCTCGGGTTCTGCCCGTAAATTGAGTACGTTGTCATGACTCCGTATAGAGCTTGTCATTACTAAGCCTATGGGTTCAGGGTAATGAACGAGAATTTATGGTTGTCACCTTTGTCGGTATGGCAGAGTCGGTACATAGGATTACATTTTATCTTTCTCCTCAATTGTGTGATCTGAGTCGAGCTTACTGTTTATTTACAGCTTTTCCTTAACTGTGGCATGATATTTGTTAGGATGATATGCATAGTTTGAAGGATGAAAAATGTAAAATTTTATGAGATAAAACCTTTTTGAGACTCGTGATAGTTTGATGGAAAACTTGTGGTTTTGGAAGAAAAACCTTTTTGGCTCCCGTGGTTAAGCCCGTGTGTGTATAATTGCATAACTTGCTTTACAGTTTTATTATCTATGTTCTATTTAGCTTTGGCTCACGGTGTGGAATTTTACTGTAAAATCTTTTCAGGTGAGCACTATGAGTTGACCTAGTGCAGAGGTGACGGAAGACTTGCTGTAGTTTTCCTTTTTGAGACATGTACTTACACATGCGTCGCCTATTGAGGCTGGTTTTGTACGCCTTGAGGCGATACTATTATTCATGTATGAGATTGCATGATTTACAGTTTTATGTGAGTTGAA
>JAULJZ010019184.1:0-15843 GCA_032270985.1 Heliamphora pulchella
GGATATAAAATTTTAAAATTGTCCTTCAACCTAAATAAAATTTTATCAATCAAAAAAATCAAAAAATCAATAAGATAAAAAGTTAAAAAGATAAAAAGCCAAAAGTTAAAAGGTAAAATTAAAAATTATTATAAAAAAAGTCAAAAAACTAATAGAGTAGAAGTTAAGGGTTGAAAAATAAAATTTTTTAACTTTTTGGACTTTAACCCAAAAAAATTCAAGAAGTCAACTTTAAACCAATTTGCCAAACAAATACTATATGACATTATTTACATATTGTTATCATTACATTATTTAGTAAAAAATACTCTATATAGAATAATATTAGTCTATTTTTATTAAGTAAATAAAAAATAATTAATTTAATATATATTATAAATTTTATTTATTAAGAGTATCACGTGTATAATGAATTATGATACTTAGGGAGTAGTTAATAATTTTGCTCCCTCCATCTCCTTATCCCTCTCTCTTTATATTATTTATATTACCTGATAAAAAGATTCTCTAACAACTGCCAATCCTACTTTCATTTATTTAGTAATGGGTTGGTGGCTACTAATTAAGTGGTTCATTTGGAAGATATGTTGTTTTTTTAGCTGTGTTTACTAAAAATGTAAAACATTTAATAGAGTTCATTTAACAAAAAGTAAAAGGTAAAAAAAATTTAAAAGTTGAAATAAAATATTAATTTATTTAATTTATTACTAATGTAAGTTATATATAATCATTATAATCATTATATAGGAGGGAAACACTATCTAATTTAAATAAAAATTTAAAAATTCATTTTTCACTCAATCAATTAACTTTTAAAAAGGTAGATTAAAAGCTAATTTATCAACAACCTCCTATTTTTTTTGGGTTAAAAACATAATAAAAGTAAAAAACTAATGTTTAAGCTAGTTAAATAAAAGAAATTTCAGCCAAAAGTTCAGAAAAATAAATTTTAACGTGCAAGATCTATCAATAAAAATTTTAACGTGTAAAGTTCAATAGCGTGATTTTTTTTGAAAATATCTTACTAATAGATAAATTTATCTATTTGCATATCAACACAGATAATTCAAATAGATAAATTTATCTGTATTTTTTATACATATTTTGAAAAGGTACAGATAAATTTATTTGTATTCTTTATATGCACTTTCAATAAGACAAATAAATTTATCTGTGTTTTTTACATATACTTTCAATAAAAGACATATAAATTTATCTGTTCTAAGGTATTTTTGTTCCAAAAGAATCTTGCGCCTTAAAATTTTTATGAAGATAGATCTTACTTGTTAAAAAATCTTATAATAGATGAAAAATAGTAAACGATCCTATAAATTGGACTATTCACCAATTTTTCATTAAATAAATGATTTGGATAAGTTTTTATGATTTTTAAGTGAATTCTCATCTTTCTAAATGGGTGTTTGACAAAACTACTGCTAGTAACTTATAAATTATAACTTGTAACAGATGTTATGAGTGCTTGGTAAAGATGGTAGCTTACAGCTGAAATATAAAAAAAAAAGTAGTTATAAATTGTAGTAGAAGTTGTGCGTGTTTAGAAGAACTTGTAACTTATAACGAAAATTAATAACAGAAAGCTAAAATACCAAAAATAGCATTTCCAAACACCCCCTAAAAAATATGATTAATCTTTTATATTTTTTGTCCACCGTGAAAACAAATCTAGAAAATATGATTATTTTGCCAAAGTTGCAAAAATAACTATTCAAAAAAGTCTTATTAAAGTCTTAAATTGTCTTATTCGGATTTTGTTATTTTTTTCAAAAATTTCTGAATTTTGAATTTCTCCTGACAAAATAAATATAAAAAATATATTTCCAGACTAACATAGGTGAAAAAAACTCATTAAAATTTTCAAAAACTCATATACAAATGCTATCCCAAATACAAGATAAATTAAAAGAACAGTTATGCTAATTAGTGTTTATTGGACATCGATTAATAAGTATATAAAAATAAAATAAATTTAATATTGATATTAACAACAAGATATATCACTTTTATCAATATCAATAATATACTTTGTATATCAATATAATATTTATTTATTAATTAGTGGCACTAATTAGTATAGGCATGGTCAATGAAGCAAAGCCACTTGAGCAAATAATGGGGATATCTAAAAAAGCATGTGTAAAATTATGATAAATTTCAAACAAATAAAAAATTAGGAATGAGTAAATTTGTCAAATATATCAATATTTAATAAAATGAAAATTAAAAAAAATGAAAGAACCAATTAAATAGTCTAATCAGGTATAACAAAACCATATATATAATTCCATTAGTTATTGACAAACTAGCCATATTGTACCCAAATTGCCAGCGATGAAATTGATATAGGAGTTGTTTGGCAAAACTTCTCCAACTAGTTTTTAATTTTTTGTTATTAATTTAATAATAAATTATAATTTTTTTAAACACTTACAATTTCTGCTACAAGATATAATTACTTTTTTTTATAAATATTTTAGTTACAAGTTAACACATTTACCAAATACTCATAATTTTTGTTACAAGTTATAATTTAAAAGCTATTAGTTTCAGTAATGCCAAACACCCCATCAAGTGATTAAATGAAGCTATGGCCGTTAGAAGAGTGAAACGACTAAATAGGACATCTATAGCTAATTCAAAATATATTTTTCTTTTTATATCTTTTGAACCAATTTATGCGTATTTTAACTAATTTTAAAAAAATTAATTCAACCATTCTTTAAGAAGACTAGATGACTCAATTAAAATCGAAGCAAAACATAAAATTCTTTGAGTTGAAATAACCCTTTTCTCCACATTTATGTGCATCGAGAAGTTTAAAAGCGCAACTTTGGTACTAACCCCAATACTTTTATTAAAATTGCACTAACTCATTACAAGAGATGTTTGGGACTCATACATAACGTGTAAAAGACCGGTTTATCATCATACCTCATCTTCTTTGCGATGTAATTCCCTTTGAATTATCTATTGATCTATAAATTTAAAATTTTTGTCATTCAAAAAGAATTGTGAGTTCTACACATTTCATGTGAAGAGTTAGTATACTTTTTAGTAAAAGTGTTAACGTGCTTATCTTTTTTTCAATCTCATTAGAAAGTAAGGGAAATGAGGTGCGTCCTGTATCTTTTTGTGGTTAGTTCTGGACATTAATCCAACATTCATACTCATATAATTACCATTTGTATAAAAAATAATGGTAAGTATGGTTTCGAGAAAAATCATTAGACGGATGCGATAGAATCATGTGACCATCTGTATTCAATTAATTTTATTTTTTATATAAATAAATTAACTTTAAAATATTATAAAATAAATAAATTTAAATTATAAAAATATATACGAGAGCCGAGTATCAAAAAGAATACTACAAGGCAAGATGTTATGCCATCAAAGGCAAGATCCTCTCTCCAGCTGCCTCCAAATGTACCAAAAAGTAAGTTTAAGCCAATGTGTACTTGCAAAAAATCCCGGCCTTTTGATCATACAACCATCATTAAGTATTAATTATCAAAATACTTGAAGTATGTATTTCCAATTGAAAAGCAAAAAAGAAAAAGAAAAAAAAAAGCTGTTGGTGGGTTGTCACCAAATAATAATACAATATAAATAATAAAAAATAAAATAAAATAAAATAAAAAACCGAGCCACTCGAATGAGTGACTCGGCCAAGCTAATAAGCAATAAAACAAAGTAAGAAAATGCTATGCTCTAATATCGGTTATCCTTCTTTTTTCACCCGACTGTAACTCTCTTTCCGAGTCTCCGTTATGCGTTACGAATTTATTCATAAAATTTATCCCTCTTATACTAATTTACTTATTTTCCTTCAAAGAACCATAAAAAAGTAATTTCAATTAATCTAATTAAGATTGCCAAGATCGAAGCATATTATATAAGATATAAAATTTAGCAACTGTCCAGTGGAAACAAGAAGTTCAATTAGCACTTTTATCCACTGAAGGGTGTGTCAAAACCCCACTTCAAGACTTTTTTTTTTTTTTCTCTCAAAACATTTCACTACATAAATTTGAGGGTTTAGCATGGGCCAACAACGATGATCCGAACCGCTCATTTTGTAAATTTTGCAAAGAAGATTTATTTTACAAAATTTCATTAACCTGATAGAATATCAAAAGATAAATTAACAATTGCATTTTATTTTATAAGTGTACGATTTAAACTTGAATAATTCATTTAAACATAAATCGTCTATTTAGTAAAACAAAATGTGTTTTGTTCATGAACGGTTTGAGCTTTGGTCAGAGTGAATTCTTATATAGATTATCTTGTCTGTGAAATCTACGTGATGAACGGTTCGCCCACCTCAAGCTCACAAAATAAAGTGTTGAAAATTTTTAAGAAAGAAGAGTATTGAGGGGTGCTTTACTTGTGTCCATTTGGAGACCATTTGAGTGCAGTTAATTAACAAGACAATTGATTGTGCTCCAATTAATTTATTGGTCTTTGGGATTATGGAATCTACTATCTACAACCACTACAATCAATCAGGGCAAGGGTTATTGGCATTTCAACGAAAATTATAAGTCATTGGATTTTAATGCATTAATTAAAGATTGTTAAATTGAGTAATTATTTGATAGTTTCAGAGAGCACCATGTAGTAATTATTTGTATGGGATTTATATCCATTTAGATGCTTTGCATCCTTTTTTTTATAATTTTTTTTTGCCGTTAAAAAAAAAATTTAATTACATGGTATTCTCATTCAATGACACAATAAAAAACACTCCGGATAAAATAATCTGGACTCACTTTTATTGGGTAGGTGGGAGACAAGGATAACCCATTTATTGTGCATTCAGTACTTTTATTTGTTAAAAAATTACGTGTCATTACCTACATAATATTCCGAAAGTATCTAATAATTTGCCCCGTTAAGTTATGTGAGAATCTTGATTTACAATTTTTTTGAGAAGTATCTAAGATGTTCAATACATTAAAATAAAGAAACATTATTAGATTATCTCAGGATTTTATATAAATGGGGGAGATGCCGACAATAAATTGAAAGAGAGAGGGAAATAGTGAAAGAGCATTTGGGACTTTTCTTTTGCACATATTTTTATGATTTAAGCTATTCATTTCTGGCTTATTTATTAAATTATTTATATAAAAAATCTGGTTGATTATAAGGTATCCATAGAGATACAAATAATTAGATGTTATTTGTCAAAAAAAAAGTACAATTTTTTTATTAAGAATAATTAGGTAAATATAATACTATTACTTGTCTATTGATATTCAATCAATCACATTTTTGTATAGATAATAAACACAAGAAAACGACTTAAATCATAAAAATATATCTGAAAGCTAACAGGGTTCCAAGAGTTATTATAGGCACAGTTTTAACCCATACCCTAATAACCAGAGAGGTTTTAGTCATGTTAGGTGAGGTTCATAGCTTTTTTTTTTTCTTCGATAATAGGGTATTCAAATTAGTTTGTGCGTAAATTGATTAGTTTTAGGCCTTAAAATTAACATTTGGACATGCAAATCTTCGGTGGCTATGAGAATTTAAATTAGTGATCATTAGAAAACAAACTCAAAGCTTGATCAGCAAATCTAAGCCTATGAATTTAGAGTAATTTGTGCTATGCATATAGCACAATATTATTAGGAAGCTTATTCAATGACAAGGATACCAAAATCAAAAGGTTTGACGGTATTGAAAAACATGTCAAAATTAAATTGACAAAATCCTCTATTGGTCTTTTTTTGGCTCTTTTTCAAACTTGCAAGATGAAAAAGGTGGTGCTTGTCATTGTTGAAATTAGTAGCTTGTAGATTGTAATTTGTAGCAAAAGTTACGAATATTTAGTAAATATTGTGCCTTGTAACTAAAATAGAAGAAAAAATCGTTATAAGTTGTAACAGAAGTTGTAGGCGTTTGAAAAAATTTATAAATTATAACAAAAATTAATAATAAGAAACTAAAAATTATCAACAGTAATTTTGTCAAACACCCAAAAAAAAAAATCACTAAAACGTCAATATAATGCGATTCTCAAGTCAAAATGAGCTGACCAATAAAGGACCTCATCATAAATAAATAAAAGTTGCTTGAAAAATGCGTGTGTTGATGAGCTAAGGCATTGTTTGGTAGGTGGTTTATCCATCTCGTTCATGCAAATTTGGTGATGCTAATATAATACAATATTGTGTACCAAACATATTAAACAAATGAATCTTGTCAAACTCAAGATGGAATGGTGGCCTAAAATATGGATAAGACACATCACACAATAATAGAAGTATGATGCTCCTAAAGTACGATGTGATAAGTTTATAAGGTATTCTCATTTAATATGGTAGCGATAAATTTTACGGTAGGTATATAATAATTTATTTTTTATTAAATAGTTAAGAAATAAAAAGTAACCCACATTGTATAAATTGAAATCATTTATTTATCAAGAATATCACGTGTCATCACCTACATAGTACGTCAAAAGTATTTAATAATTTTCCAAATAAGAGCGAAGTTAAGAGGGAGAGATTAGAGTCTGATCTTAAATTCGTTTAAAAGTTAGTTTTTTTTTTTGTATCGTTAGCAAAAATATCAAACTGGGTTTAAAATAGATTTCCTGATAAATTATTTTTTAAATTAGCTTTTTTAAAATTAGTTGATTGGGTAAAAAGTAATTTTTTTCTTTTGCTTTTTATTCAAATTGAATAATATTGCTCTTTTATATAATTGCTTATAACGATTATATATAGTTAACATTATGAACAAATACGTTATAAAGCAGGGATATTAATGTATTTTAAAATGAGATAAGAGTTTGAATAAAATATTTTAGAAATTAATATTTTAATTTGTATTTTTTTGCTTTTTAGATTTTTTTATTCTTTTACCAAATGAATCATATTTTTTTAATCAAAGAATTAACAAAACATGAATTGCCAATCAAGGCATCAAACAAAATGACAAGGGTTATTAGAAAACAACCCCTGTATAAATTGGGGTCATAATAGACAATTGTGCTCCATCCTTCCCCCTCGCTAGTATGGTTAATTGGCTATATTGAAGAAGTTATATGGCCCCCATTATCAATTTGTTGAAAAATAAAAAATAAAATAATTATGTTCTTCTGCTATTCAGATAACATATCACATATTCAGAATAGAAGTAAAATAGATATATGTATACGTAATAAAAATATGAATTACATACTTTCAATTATGGTCATGTTTGGGATAATTTTGCTTATTTGTTTATTTAATATTGTACATTTTCATCTTTAATGAATTCTTTTCATTATTTAGTCAAACTATTATATTTTTATACTCCTTTCATTGAGACGAGCAAGTAAAAACTTTTGACCAAAATATAAAAAAGTTTAGAGAAGTCAAAAATAAGCTAAAATAAGTCAATAAGCCAATAAGCTAAATTTTATATTGTTTATTTTTGTTCTTAGTGGACTTTTTTCATCTTTTAATAAAAAATTTTTACTTTTTGAGTTCATTTAATTGAGGCGATTTAAAATAATAAAAAAATTTAATCAAAAGTTAAAAAGAAATTTTTTTAAAAAAAATGCAAAATCATAATATTTAGCCCAAACAAGGCCTATATTTGTTAAAGTGCTTGAAAATATCTGCACTGTAAAAAAGATTCTTTGAACCTATGGCTTTATTTTGATGAAATCGTTGATGGAACATATACATTTTTATTTAAAAATACAAGGTTAGAAACTCCTCTTTTTATAGATAACAATATTATTTCCATTAAAAAATAATAATTGCACTTATTCCCAATAGACACATTTATTCTTAGTAGAAACATCTGAGGATAATTACACTTACCTCCTCTGAGATTTAACTTATTACAGGGACCTCTCCTGTGGTATCTGAAATTACACTAATCTTCTCTGGAATTTAATTTTTACATCAATTGCACCACAACTGTTAAAATTTTCGTTGAAATTTAACGAAAACTGCTCCTCCCACCCCAAAATACCCTTCCCACCCCAAAACCACCCTTCAAACCACTTTTTTCCCCTAAAACTACCATTTCCACCTCAAAACCACCCTTGCGTTGAAATTTGGGATGGGAATTGTGATTTTGGGGAGAAAAGGTGATTTGAAGGGTGGTTTTGGGGTGGGAAATGTGGTTTTGGGGTGGAAGGGGCGGTTTTCGTTAAATTTCAACAGAAATTTTAACAGTTGGGATGCAATTGATATTAAAATTAAATCTCATGGGAGGTTAGTTTCAGAGACCACAGGGAAGGTCTTTATAATAAGCTTAAATCTCAGGGGAGGTAAGTGTAATTATCCCTAAATATTTAATGTAAATTTCATGGCATAGAAATTATTTGTGACTCATTCAAATGTTACATGGAGTTTCTCATACACCTTTTGTAGTGCACAACTTATAAAATTCTATTTTGAGACCATGTTGAAAGTCCCGAGGACACCCCCTCTACGGAGGTGACTCTAGCTGCTAGGGAAAAGGTCATAGCCTTGCAACAGTGCTGACTCTAGTGCGATTATATTTTGGGACTGTGTTAAAAGTCCAAGGGGCGCACCCTCTATGGAGGTGACTGTGGTCGGTAGGAAAAAGGCCACGGCCTTGTGACCATGCTGACTCTAGTGCTCCACAATTTTAAGGAAAATACTTGATTCAGGTGACTTTAAATTTGTTCATCTTAGAGAAGAGAATTCAGACGCCATCCTGTAGTGATTTTAAGTTCGATGTTGGATCCAACGAGCTAAGGATGCCCCGAGATTTATGTATATGTGGCATATGATACTTATTTTCGTTATGGTTCCTATGGATTATAGATTATCATGTTGTCACCACCATTGCGGTGCTAATTCTTTTAGACATGACCTATTGATTACCCATTTTGATTATGAGCTCCTGTGAATTTATATATTACACTGAAAACATAAATGTTGATAAAAGAAAACATGATTTGTGATACCACATAGTTTTATCCCCGCTTATTATATGTCATGATTATGTTTCAATTATAGATATTTTAAATATCTCATTTTAAAATTGTATTCTACTATGTATATTTACCATTTACTGAACCACCAGCTAACGGTGTTTTTAACATTTCTCAGGTGATCGATAAAAAGGCTATTGAGGATTCTATTGTGTCTTGGGACCCGCTACCAGTAACCTCTTAGGATTCATTCTGAATGACTTTGATATACTATTGTTTTTAGTGAATATTTAACAATTGGGTTTGATTATTATTTTAATGGATTTTTTGTACCCCACGAATATTCAATATGACTTGAATAATAGTTTTACTAAATTTTTAACATATACTAGCACTTTACATTTTTCATAGTATTTTGTTTTGCTTTAGGCTTTCGTGGTCCATTGAGCCCAGTACCGTAGTCCACGGCCGATCATGTCTCTGGATTTAGGGGATGACAACAGGGGAGTGTATAAACCATCTTTTACTGCATTGTTATGTGGCTCCAAATATTTGGGATTGTTACTTTGTGTTTGTTGTTGCACAGGTAATGACAAGGTCGGTGAATGACCTTTTGTTACTGAGAAAGGAGATGTGCGAGGGGAGGCAAAAGGATAGCTTGGGTGGTAACTTTTTTATGTAGGCCTTGTTTGTCAATCCAGCATTTAAGTCGAGCTTTTCACTTTTTTAGAGCTTTAAGCAAAAAGATTAAAAGGTGGCTTTAAGTTATGAGCCAAACGAGGCCTTAATATGTGGTTTGGCTTGAGAGTAATGAATTGCAAACATTGAAGGGAGAAAAGGTTCAAGCCATGCTTTGAAAGGGATGCAGTTAATATCTTATTTTTGTGGACCCTAGCAAGAAAAATTGCAACAAAAAGGTGCGACTGCCGAAGAGAAATGAATTGCAAATCATTTGAAGGGGGAAAAAACATTGATTTGTGCTTTGAAAGGAATATTTTATTTTTGTAGACAGTAACCAGATAGATTACAACAAAAAGGGTACAAAATGCAATACTTTTTTTTTTAGAAGCAACAAAAATACACCACCATTATCCCATAGGACAGGGGATGACTGTGATGCCGTACATTGACTAGTAGAATGAAACCTCAACTAACATTCTGAAAGTAATTGGATCAATGACAATATTGGTATTACCTAAAGGAACTTACACATGATTGCCAAAAAACCCATTCCTTCCATGCATCTACTATAGTTAGATTAGAATTTAATCTGTATCTCGGCAACAATAAAAGAACAATAATGTAATATGGATGGAGGTCAGTTGATTTACCTGGCACCATATGCAGGAGGGGCCTTCGGAGCAGACATCTCTGCCATCGCGACACTTATCTTATAACCCCTAATATCATGACCTGATATACAAAATTATGCCAAGTGTTTAAAAAGAAAATAATAGCCTCAACTCTTAAGTTCAGAAAATTTAACTTATAAGCATACCACTATAAAAACTGCCAGCACAATGTGCTGCAGATGGATCCTCATAAGATAGAACTGCATCTCCTTTGTTGTTTCCCTGCTCATCTGTGTATATTTTAATATTCCAAGGCCATTGGTCCTTATAGCCTCGCTTTTGCTTGATTCTTCCAACCTAAGAAATAATGATAAACATTAGCATTAAGAAAAACATCAACTTAACATTAACTGAATGTAATAACTACGTTCTAGTCATTCTACTTCACAACTGCCTAAAAAAATAATGTACACAACTACCTTTACTCATACCAATGATTAGAAAGAACATATACGTTTCCTAATTGTTTCTCTATTGGAACAACACACTACTGCTATCCAATTATCAAAATATTACCACAAAATGTGAAAAAGGCCTATAGGCTAATAATCTACAAAGGAAGCAGTCGTACTTGACATGCAAATAAGAAGACACATGATTTTTTACAAAATAAATATCTAAGGAAATTCACAAAATAAAAGATCCATTAAACCCAATGGATGGTTCCTCTGGACCACTTCTAAATTCCATAAACCATTGCAAAATAAAATTTGGAATGCATTCAATGTAAAAGGTAAAACGAGTTAAATTGCTAATTACTTGTCCAATGCCTCCAAAAAGGTCTCTCAATTCCTCAGTAGTCACATCTGGAGGCAAATTTGAGATGTATATTCTTGAGTTGTCACAGGAATTTTTCCCACAATTGTCATCACATTGCTTCACCTTCACAGGAGCCTCAACAGTAGAACCGCCATAACCACCTCCAGAGTTACGTGGCCCACCACCATACCCACCATCATATCCACCAGGTCCACCACCACGTCCACCATTACGGGCATCGCCTATAGCATCACCAGCATAGCCACCAGGGGCACCACCATATGATGGAGGATATGAATTAGGCGCACCAGCATAGCTTGTAGGTGGAGGAACTGCATCAGTTCCATAATTAGGGTTCCCACCATAAGCGTTTGGAGGTAGTAAGTAACTGCCTCCTGGACCACCATAAGATGGGGGTGCAAGCGGAGGCATCTGACCGTGACCACCATTATCTCTTCCTTGATTACCGCCAAAAGAACCACCTCTACTACCTCCACCACTTCCACCATCATAATTACTGCCTCTTCCACCTCTATTACCACCAGGTCCTGCACCACTTCCTCCTCTATAACTGCCACCACCACCACTGCCGCCACGATCTCCAGGACCAGCAGGAGAGGATGCACCGCACTTGTTGCACTCAACTCTTCTTGCAAAATTCAGATTCCCACAGCTACAACAACATGTAGAAGTTTTAATAACATATATCCACAGAAGTAACCACCAAAAGAAAGCACTTACCCTTTGGGGGATCTGTTTGTTCAAAAGGAAAGTATTCGAAGGAAAGATTTTACTAAGAAAGTGAAAATTTTCATGGCCAGCTAGAAGTTATTTAAGATCAATTAACATCTTTGCAAGAGATTTTTAATAAATACCGTTCAATTTATTTTATTTCATTTTTTTGGAGAACTATCTCCAACAACAAACCAAAACAGTCAGCTTAAGGTAAATAAACTGATACGACCTGAACAAAGTACCAAAACAATAAATTAGAATCTGCACAGCAATAGCAGATCCACAAGGGGAATAAATTACCTTGGATTGGGGCAACGCCAATCGCCTTCCCTGCCGCTTCCACCACCACGGCCGCCCCCTCTATTTCCACCATCTCCACCTCGACCGCCACGATCTCCTCCTTGATATCCACCGCCCCCGCCGCCTGCAAATCCAAGACAAAAAAAAAGCGAATAAATTACATGTACGCAAACAGAAAAAGAACACCGATTACAATCACGAGAATCCCAAAACTATGATCTGATAAACAACCACAGTGCGATAAGCAATAGGAAGAGAAACAAGTACCTCGATTTTGTGAATTACCACGATATCCACCTCCTCCTCCTGTTCCACCAGCACCACCTCGAACGCCGCCCCCGCCTGCACCTCCACGATAACCTCCACCGCCACCAGCACCGTATCCTCCACCGTCGATACCTCCGTATCCGCCTCCGATATTACCGCCATATCCTCCCCCACCGCTACCACCAAACCCTCCGCCTCCACCGCCATGATTTCCACCGCCGACACCACCGTAGCCTCCTCCCGAGGGCGGGATAGAAGATCCGTCGCCTTCTTGACTGTACATATCAGATATCTTCTAGGTTTCTCTAGGGTTTCTTCTCTTTCCTGAGAGTGAGAGAGAGAAATGTCGATAAGAAAAAAGGACCGGGTAAGCTGTAATTAAAAGCCGACTCGAGCGATCCCTGTTTATTTATTCCTTCGGAAACCTGCGTCCTAATTTTAGCAGATAATTAGTGTATTTAAATTATTAGTAAATAAAATAATATAAATTAAATTATTAATATAATATTTTTTGTGTTAAATGATATTTAATTAAGAGTAAAATAATTTTAAAATAAATAATATTATTTAATTTGACATAATTTTAATAAAATTAAAAATTTTATTGTACAAAAATAATTAAAATAGTTTCAAAACTAATTAATTCATCTTATATATATATGAGTGGATAATTCCGCGCATAAAATACTAACGTTTGATAACTCGAACTAGATTGGATTCGATTAGTGGTGAGATGGAATTAGTAATGAAGTGGAATTAGTAATGAGCTGGATTAATTTTTTTGTATTTGAATTAAATATGATTAAATAACGGACTAGATAATTATTTACTCTTGTATTAAGTTAATTTATTTTAAAATTAACTTAAATAAATTAATAAGTTAAATTTTATGTTATTGTTAAATTCTATATTATTTATTTTAATATTTTAATATTTTTTATTATTTTTTAAAATTTTTAAATTCACTCATTAATCCAATTCTTCTAAATTCTACTATCTCCTCCTCTCACTAATTATCTCCTATTTGGCGAACTAATAGTCCGTCCGGAGGACGGACTATTAGTCCGGAGGGTTAATAAACATGGTATTGAATTATACTTCGGACTAATAATCCAGACGGACTATTAGTCCGGCGAAACAAACATAGCCATAGTGTATAGAGCAGATATAGTAATTTATAATTTCATATCAATTCTTAATGGCATTAATCATTGGTTAGTTGTGTTTGATCTATTCTTAGGTTTCATTTGTTTCGACAAAAAACATTTTCAATGGAAAATATTATATGAAAATATTTTTTAGAAATTTTTTTGTGTTTGGTTGCGACTTTAAAAAATGATGGTGCTAGTGAATGTAGCTGTGTTAGAATTTGTGACAATGACATCAATCGTGACAGTGATCTTTAGACTCAGGACCTCAGGATATGGGACCCCTGCGATCCCGAATCATGGGACCCTTGCGATCCTAGATTTTGGGACCTTAGAAGTCTCGAAATCCCTAGTGCCTTAGGACCAATGGGACTTTTGGGTTCTTGGAGTCTCGAACCCCAAGATCTCGGGACCTCGGGACCTTGGACTCTGAGGACCTCGAACTCTCGGAATCTCAGAAATCAAAACCCCGAGAAACTCGGGAACCTGGACTCCTGGACTCCCAAACTCGGGACCCATGACCCTTTGAATTCTAAATTAGTGGTGGTGGTTGTAAAATGATAGTGCTGGCAATGGTGACAATGGTGCTATGGTAAATGTGTAAAATGTTTTTTTTTTCATAAAAGTTGGAAAACATATTTATCAAAATTAACTTATTTTTCATTATTTGAAAAATATTTTTTATTGATTTTTAATTTTTATCGTACCAAACACAAAAATGTGAAACTGACATAGGATCTCCGGATGGTAGTGTGACAAGCACAGTGATTAGAACTGATTTTTGATGAGCAAGATAAGTCAACACATTTGTTTATGTAAATTGGATGATTTATGTATGAAAATGCTAATTACTGTTCAGTAGGCGGTGGATAATAACAAATTTTAACTATTAAGAGTTTAATTTTGATTATTCAAAAATTAATTTTTATTGTTATTATTCATTGATCAATGGGTGATAATTAACATGACTGATTTATATAAAGCAGAAGTTGTTTTTGTCTATAGCTCACCAGCAGAAGATGTGGGACAACGGGTTTTTTTCTTTAAAAAAAAATTCCCTAGATAAAAAAGGAATTGTGTAGAGAAAGGAAGTTGATGGAAAAAAAAAATGCTTCTTTACTTTATGATTTTCTTATGTTTTATGAAGAAAATATCGAATGCTCTTGTCCCACATATTGTGTAGTGGTTCGGGCCCACCAAATTATTTTTGGTATGACAAAAATAATATGACACATTCCACAAAGCAAGATTAAAAGTTTTACTTATCAGCTATTAATAATTATTCAGTGCACTTAAAATAATTTTCTATAGGGTAAATTATAGTGACTTCTCTTAAGATTTAATAAAATATCAATCACCATTCATGTGGTTTTTAAAATGTCATTAACTTCCTCTCTGGTTTAGGTTTTGCATTAAATTAGTCCAATTATTAAATTTTTGCTCAGCTGTGCTTTGTTTGGTATGTTTTTTGAATAAATTTTCATGATCCAATCCGTTCATTATGTAGAACTCGTTGAGTTTGTTAAATATAATAAAATTCAGATTCATCTGAAACCTGTAACGAAGTGATTGAGTAATATTTGTTTAATAATATTTTTTTAAATTATAATTTTTATTTATTTATTTATTAAGAGATTTTATTCAATCACCAAGTTACAGATATCGGGTAAATCTGAATTTTCACATGCTAAACAAATTCGACGAGTTCTACGTAATGAATGGATTAGATAATAAAAATGTATTCAAAAAACACGCCAAACAAGACACAACACTGCGAAAATTTAATGGTTGGACTAATTTGATGCAAAATCTAAACCAGATGAGAAGTTAATGACATTTTAAAAACCACAGGAATGGTGATTGATGTTTTACTAAATTTTAGGAGAGGTCACTGTAATTTTCCCTTTTCTATATAATATATTGAATAACAACTCAATTTATTATATATTGGATAAAATATTAGGACAAAAATGATGAACCCACCAAAAGGTGACAAATCTTTTGCAAAATGTGAAAGACAGGACCCAAGAGTCCTACTTTATCAAAGAAACTTAAAATAATTAATGGATACAATGTGTTAAAGAGAGAGAAAGAAGAATTATTTCATTGCTGATATGTGATATCATCATTTAATAATAGGACATGGCGTCAGATAATAAAATTTAGGATAAATTATATTTATATTTTTTGTATTTAAAAGTTATATAACTGTCATTCTTTTTATTCTTTAAAATATCATTGCATCTCTTTATTTTTTTATTTTTATAACACTTAGGTTCAAAAGTTAACATTAACTTTTGGACAGAAAAATAGTATTTTTACCCTTACACTCTCTATTTTCTTTGTT
>JAULJZ010019195.1:0-15843 GCA_032270985.1 Heliamphora pulchella
ACGCAGCTAGTAGAATCAAATTGAAGAAGACCATTCCAGGAACACCACGGCAGAATGACGTGGCTGAGCGGATAAACAGGATGTTGAATGAGAGGGCTAGAAGCATGAGATTGCATTCTGGACTACTCGAGTGTTTTTGGGCCGATGCAGTGAACACAACAACCTACCTTCTGAATCGGGGACCGTCAGTACCTTTGAGTTTCAGAATTTTAAAGGAGGTATAAAGCAGAAATGAGGTAAACCAGTCTTTTTAAAAAGTTTTTGGTTACACTTTTTACGTTCACATAGATGCTGATACTAGGAGTAAGTTGCAATCAAAATCCAAAATTGTTATTTTATTGACTATGTTGATAATGAGTTTGGCTATTGGTTTCGGGATGATAAAAACCAAAAACTCATCAGAAGCAGGAACGTAGTATTCAATGAACAAGTGCTATACAAGAATAGATCAAAGGCAGAGATAGTGCATTGCCAGAGATGAAGCAATACAAGTTCATTGACTTGGATGATATTTCAGAGGGAGCCAAACAAAACAAGGATGAGAAAGACAAGGAGAACGTGAATCCACAAGTGGAACACAGTACGCCAGTAACAGCAGTCAGGAGGTCCTCTAAGAGCATCAGACCACCACAAATGTTTTCACCATCCTTATTCTACATTCTGATCACTAACAGTGGTGAGCCAGAGAGTTATGCAGAAACCTTGCAAACTAAGAATTCAATTAAGTGAAAGACGAGATGGATTCCTTACCGATAAACCAAACATGAGAGCTGACTAGCTGCAAGCTAGAAAGAAGGCCATGCACAACAAATGGGCATATAGAGTGAAAGAGAAACATGACGGCAGTTGACACTACAAGGCGAGATTGGTTGTCAAGAGATTTCAGTAGAAGAAAGGAGTTGACTTCACTAAAATTTTCTCTCCGGTTGTGAAGTTGACAACAATCAGAACAGTACTGGAAATTGTAGCAGCAACAGATTTGTTTTGGAGCAGTTGGATGTCAAGACTGCATTCTTTCATAGTGAATTGGAAAAAGATATTTACGTGTGCCAGCCTAAGGGATTTGCAGTGAAAGGCAAAGAAGACATGGTCTGCAAATTGAAGATGAGCTTGTATGGTCTGAAACAAGCTCTAAGGCAGTGGTACAAGAAGTTTGACAGTTTCATGCAGAGTACCGGGTTCACCAGATTTGAGGCAGATTATTGTTGTTATGCCAAGAGCTTTGACAGTTCCTATATCATCCTGTTACTGTATGTGGATGATATGTTTATTGCAGGGCCGTGCATAGAGGAGATTAACAAGCTAAAGAAGCAATTGTCAAAGAAATTTGGCATGAAGAATTTGGGAGCTGCCAAGAAAATCCTTGGGATAAGGATATTCAGAGACAGAGCTGAAGGAACTGTAAAACTCTCACATGCAAAATATGTGAAGAAAGTACTGAACAGGATTCAACATGGACGATGTCAAACCTATAAGTACGCATTTAGCTAGCTACTTCAGGCTAACTAAAGATTAGTCTCCAAAGACAGAGCAAAAGCAGGATCACATGGGTAAGGTCTCCTATGCATCGACTATTGATAGCTTGATATATGTCATAGTCTGTACCAGACCAGATATCGCAAATCAAGTAGGAGTAGTCAGCAGATACATGAGTAATCCACAAAAGCAACATTGAGATGCTGTCAAGTGGATTCTGAGGTATTTGAAGGAAACTACAGACACGTCTTTGTGTTTCACGAGGACATGGCTGAAACTGCAATGCTATGTGGATGCTGACTTAGCCTACGATACTGATAGTAAGAAGAGTACCACCAAGTTTGTCTACAACCTGAGTGGTACAGCAGTAAGTTGGGCTTCAAAGCTGCAGAAGATTGTCACTCAAGCGGTCTGTGCAAGCAACGCGCTGCTATAAGCGCCTAGGGTTCGCATCCGTCATGTGTTAAGTCGATTTTCTTACTTTTCTTTGTATTTCTCTCCCCAAGAACTTCATCTTTTGTAATCCTTAAATCAAATATAGTGAAAATGTAATCCCGTAGACGTAGGCACGATTTGCCGATCCACGTAAATTTTGTGTTTGTATGCGATTGTCTCTTTCTCTCTTCTTTAATTACATTTCATGAATTGTGTGATCGTAAACGAAATTAGTAATCACATTCTAATCCTTAATATCACAATTACTATCAAAGCATAAAAAAAACACTCCAAAAGCATCTCTGTCCCTCAGTCTCTACCCGTTTGGACTGGTTATTCTTGGAAATTAAAAAACATAACTTTATTTCTCCACTACAGTTACCATATTTCCTCTTTTACCCACCTCCATGAATCAATCTTCAATTTGGTGGTTTCTATTTGAACAACAAAATAAGCCCAAGCATTTATTAGGTCTCGTTTGGCAATTTGATTTTAAGTTAAAATTTTTGTTTAAAATCAATTTAAACTCAAAAATCCAAAAGTTTATTTAAGAGATATATAGAGTAACTTTAAGCCAAAAGCTTAAAATAGTTTTAAGTTAAAAGACAAAATATTTTGCTTAAAAATGCTATAATTTTTAAAATTTTATTTTTAAATAATTTTATATTCAATATAGATCTTGTTTGATAAATTTTGACTAGTACATTTTAAAAATATAATATTTATAAAAAAAAATAAATTTGTATAATAAAAGTTATGATATTTTTAAAAAAATTATATAAAAAGCAAAAAAGCTAAAAGTTTTTGAATTGAAAAATGAGACTTTTTAACTTGTTGACTTTTTAAATTTTAAACAAAAAGAAATAAAAAATCTAACTTTAAATCAATTTTTAACCAATTTCCAAACAAAGCCTTAATCACCATAATTTTTGCAATTATTTTCTTTCTCTGTGATTTGCTACATTTCTTGTCTATTTGTTAGTAAGACCAAGAAATAGAGACCCAGCTGATGTGATTGTACAGGTCGCCACCCACTCCCTGTGGGTCCCCCACCCACCCTCTTAAACTCCTTTTTGTTTTGCCTCCCCTCAAAAACATCTTATACATTTATAATAAATGTATTTATAATTATGGGTTAAAATATAAAAATAATTAAACAAATACAAATTTATATTTTTATCCTTTATAAAGAGTTGTGTGAGAGTCACGTGTATGAGTTTTGATAAAAAAAATTGTGATAGAATCCATCAATCGGGTTTATTTGACACAAAATTAAAGCGATAAAAAAATTTTATTACAATTATAACCTTGGAAACTGAATTAAAATTAAAACAAAATTTCAAAAGGCATTAGCATAATTTGTTCATTACCAAAAAAAAACAAAACTATATTATTCATTAGCATAATTTGTTCATTACCAAAAAAAAACAAAACTATATTATTCATTATTTTCGATCACGTTTGACGTGACACGCCACGATTGATGTCATTTGAAAAATGCCTTCCTTGAGAATCAACAAGTTGAAGGAGACTTATATGCATTTTAAGTACTCATGGGTCCTACAAACCATCTTGATCAAGAAATTGATTTTTTTGTTTATATTCTTTTTTTTATTTTACATTTATAATAAATAAAAAATATATTTTTATTTATTTAAAAAAAACATGTTTTGTAATGGGATTTTGAAAATTTTATTTTAAAACTTAGAAAGAGTCGATCAGAGGTATACAAAGATAAGCAAAGACACTACAAATAATTGCAGCAAGGGATGACAATGATAATGACAGCAACAGTGAACGGAGATGGCAATTGGTAGAGAAGGTCATGGGTGGTTGTCTTGGTTAGTGGGGAGGTGGCATCCTGTGAGTAGAGCTGATATAGGTGTAAATAATAATTGATTGGTGAAGGGGTAGGTAGAGGTGGTGCCATGGGTCAGGTGAGGTAGTGGCTGAAAAGTGATGATGACGATATATAGTGACTACTAACGGTGGATGGATGTGATGGTAGATGAGAGAGGTGGTGGTAGTCAATGAAAAAAAGGTGTTTAGTGCAAATGATGGCTAGAAATCGTGTTCAGAATTGTTTACTGGTGATGGTAACAAGAGTAAGAATAATCGAAAGTAATAAAGGAGAAATGAGAAAATAAAAAAAAATATTTACAAAACAAGTAAAAACAAGTTTTCTCTCTTTACAAGACTTGAGTATATTTTAAAAACTATTTATACTTTTTTTTTAAAACAAAAACAATTATCAAACATGTGTTTTTATTTACAATTTATAAAAAAATTCAAAACAAAAATAGAAATTTTTTTTTTTTGGGTAATTCAAAAATAGAAAATAATAAAATATAAACGTTACCAAAAATAACCATTATGTCAGAAATTACATTCTCAAACTAAATAAAAATTTGATTCTCACCCTTTTCTATGATAAGTTTAGATTTCGGAGTCAACTAATAAGAAAATAAAACATTTGACTACAATAAATTCTTTAAAAAATAAAAGTTTTCTAAATAAGATTTTTGAATTAATCCAAATGATTGAATATAATTTCTTCAAGTTTAGATTATGAATCCTAACAATTATATTCTAATTCCAATTAGGAAACATGATTATGTTACTCCTGTTAGACAAAATTCATAAATTAAATGGTTTTTATTCTTACATATTTAATCAAATTCGATTAAATACTAATTAAAATAAATGTGAAAGCATATAATATACAATCACTTTTGAACTGAATTTTCATTTTTAATAACAGTAGCCGCTTTTTTTTTGTTGTTGTTGTGCTAGGCTGGTGATGGAAATCTACGAGAGAAAAGAAAATAAAAAAAAAGATTTGGGCTCGTTTGATAACTGGTATGGATTGGATAGAATCAGTAATGAAGTGAGATTAGTAATGAGATGGGATTAGTAATGGGGTGAAATTAATTTTTTGTGTTAGAATTGAGTAGAATTAAATAACAGACTAGATAAACTCATATTTGATTTAGATGGGATTAAATAACGTTGGATATGATTATAATGGTCAATTTTCAATATTATCTTCGTATTAAGTTAATTTTAATATTTTAATATTTCTTATTATTTTTTAAAATTTTTAAATTCACTCTTTAATCCAATACTTCTTAATCTCGCACCTCATTCCGCACTAAGTTATCCCTCATTTAGCGGCCTAACAATTCGTTCGAATAACTAGTCCGAAAATTTTTTTATACAAACAAATATTGAATTGAACTATATTTCAAATTAATAGTCCGAACGAATTATTAATTCGCCGAAATAAACGAGGCCTTGGTTTGTTTCCCTCTTTTTTTGGATGTGTGTTTTGACAATCAACTAATTACCACAAAGCAGACTGTAAACTGATCAATGGTCTGATTCTTGTTAGGTTTATTTTATAAACACAGATTAATCATATATTATTAATTCTTGCTGATAAGAATATATTTTATTTAGAAAAATAAAAATAACATGCATCTTTACCAATAAGAATCAATGATTATTATATGATTTAAATACTTGTACGTACTAAGGCACGAGATGTTTGGCAAAGTTGCTGTTTGTAAGTTTTAGCTTCCTGTTATTAATTTTAGTTATAAGTTACAATATTTTTTAAACACTTATAACCTTTACTACACGTTATAATTATTTTTTCTTCTATTTTAGTTACAAGTTAAAATATTTATCAAATACTCATAATTTATACTACAAACTACAATATATAAACTATTAGTTTTAACAGTATCAAACACCAGTACTGTGTGTGATTGCTTTTTTATATAACTTTTTTCGTCTTTTATTGAAAAATAATAATGTTAATTCAAACGATAATACTTTTTAGATTTATCTAGTTACAATAAATCAAAAAAGTAAAAAACATTAACAAAAAAATTAAAAAACAATTCAAATGAGACGAAAAAACTTACTTTAAGGCTTTTATATTCTTTTTTCTGTCTTTAATAAAAAAAATTAAACTTTTTTCAAAACAGCTATACTGTTATATTTGTTTTATCATGATGAACTGAGAAAGTAAAAAAAAATAAAAAAAAATAGCCCAAAAATCAAAAAATTCATAAAAGACAAAATAATCATTAAAAAAATCACTAAGAAAGTTAAACCAAACAGAGACTAAGACTTTTTCTTGTAAAAACAGAGCATGGATCCTCTGTGGTATTTTTTGGTGCAATGTATTAATTTAAAAATTAATTTAAGTGCTAATATCACATATTTTTATACGATACAATAAGAGTCTTTAAATTAATGCATTGCACAAAGAAAGCAGCACAAAGGACCCTAATTCATAAAAATGAGGGATGAGATCAGACCTTGGGAAAGGGCTATTCTTGACTGCCTTCTGTCCATATTTTCTCCATCTGTAGCCATCTTCTAGGTTATCAGCTTCACTCTTAGTCATGAAGGCGAACCGCGGCTGTCTTTGCTTTTCAACTCTTTTCTTCTTTGATGTGTTCCTGTCGATATATACAATAGGTTTTAAATTGTCGTATCGGTTTTAAGGTTTTAAATTCCGGTATCGATCGATATTGATCAATATTGTTCTATTTAATTCTAGTATTGATCAAAATTAGTGATCCGATTATATATCGATCAATATCGATTAATATTGTTCAATATATTAATAGATATTAATATACGTAACGACTGATATTTAAAACAATCGATACAGTATCAAACAATATCATATCAGCCAATATCATTCGTAACGATCACTATTTAAAATGGTCGATACAATATCAAACAATATCGTATCAGCCAATAGCATCCGTAACGATCATTATATTAAACTTAATCGATATACATACTAGTATATGTAATATGACTATATGTCAACTAATATTGAATAATATATATGCTAATATTAGTAATATTAATTATTATCCATAATGGACTGGTATTGAATAATATGGACAATATGAACTGATATAATACTAATATTAATATCAAAATACGATATGTATGGACAGATAAAAACATTAAATATAACCAATTATATATATATAGATATATATATAGAGAGAGAGAGAGTATAGTTTCAAATGTCGGTGTTTGAGATAATTGTTTACTTACTTATTTGATAGTGTATATTTTCGTTTTTAGTGAATTTTTTTTATTATTTAGTCAAACTATATATATTTTTAGATTTTTCTCATCAAGACAAGTTAAAAAAGTAATTTTTTTTGATTAAAATATAAAAAAAATTTAAAAAATTAAAATAAAAATAAGCTAAAATGAACTAATAAGCTAAATTTTATGTTGCTTATTTTCGTTTTTAATGAATTTTTTTTATTTTTTGATCAAAATTTTTTACTTTTTAAGTTTATTTTATCAATTCGAAAAAGTAAAAATATTTGATCAAAAAGTTTAAAAAAATTCAAAAATAAACAAAAATAAACAAAATTTGTGACATTTAGCCTAAAGAGAGCCATTGTATGTATCATATGGAATGATAACTAACAATATTACTTTTAATACCAATATTTAATAATATATTAGTTAATATTAGTTAACAATATTACTTTTCCCATGAACTTGCAGAAAAGAGCCAGAATCTTACTCTTTCTGTTGCCGGTCTAATTTCTTAATCTTGTAACTGCAATCTCCTTCCCCACCGACCTCTATCGACGAGGAAGAACCCGAAGTGTTCGGTGTCGCCGGAGTATTGTTACTCCGGCCTGGTGACTCTCCGGCGTCCGCCGGCTGTTTTCTACCCCCTTTCACCGCAGAAAACCCTTCCGGCGACGGAGATGGCAAACCCAATGCTCTTGCGAGAGTTTTATAGTCTGTAGATCCATGTAAAGCGAAGCTGATCATTTGTGAAGGATCAGATCCTAATAGCTCTTCATGATCATGAGCTGATGATGAATTGGATTTAGAGGAATCCTTGGGGTTATAGAGAGAAGAATCGCTTGGAGAGGATGAGAAACCAGCTGCTCTGGTACTGTATCGATCGCCATGGAATGGGCCACGGAAGTAAAAGTTTCTGGGTTCGTCAGACATGGAAGATGAAAAAGAAGAAGAAAACCAAGAAGAAGAGAAGTGAGAAACTTTAATGGTAGCTTTTGGTTAAAACGAGAAATTGTTTTGGGCATTAGTTGAGTTGTGCTTAAATTGTTTGAAATATTTAAAAATATTAAAATAAAATAGTTAAAATGTTCCCCTAGCACTTTTGACGTAAAATCCACAAAATTGTGTGGTCCAATTGCTTTAGAACGATACAAGAAGGGGTATGAAATAATATTTCCTCGTTTTAGAACTAAGATCTTTTCAAATATAATTTTTATATAATGCATCATATAACAGCAATACTATAAATTTTAAAAAAATACCGAGAAAACTATCTAAAATTTAAAATGAATAGTAAAGATTCACTTGGAGTGTGTTCATATCCTATTTAATATGAATCTATACCTTACAAATCACTTACAGATTAAAATTTTGAGTACTTTTTCTAAATACATAAATTTTTCTATTATATAAAGGCCTATACTAAATTGTACAAAACTTGTATAAACTTTTTTTAAAATTGATGAATTACACCCAAAAAAAATTGCAGAGGATTCTTATTCCTCTTATTACGCTTTGATTGAAAGACTTGGTGAAAATGATCTTCTAAAGACTTGGTGAAAATGATCTTCTACTATGTAATTTTTGTGTAATATATTAATTTAACGATTATTCATTACATAATATATTGCATAATATATGTTTGTGCAATACATGAATGTTGATTCATGTATTGCATATTACATCATAGAGGACCTATCCTCAGACTTGGTAAGATTTACCTGCCTCAAAATCTGAATATCCTATAATCCTCAGACTTGGTAAGATTTACCTGCCTCAAAATCTGAATATCCTATAAAATATAGTGTCATCTTAAATATAGTGTCGTCTTTTTATTATTACAATACTAATTGATATTAGTAAAATATATATTAAGTATTATTTTAAATTTATCATTCTTTAATATTATATATTTTCAAAAAATATTATGCAAACTAACCAGCAATAGGTGATTTAATAGAGGGTAAATTACATTTTTCTCTTCTGAGATTTAAATTTATTTTAGAAACTTTCATTGAAATCTCTTAAATTACACACCAAACTTTCTGGTATTGTTGTTTGTTTCAGTTTTTCCCTCCGTCTGATCTCCGTGTCAATTCTTTCCCTCCGTCTGATCTCCGTTTCAGAATTGACGGGAATTGTTGACATAAACATAATGATTCATATGATGTTCCAATTTTACCCACTCTGATCACATGTTGATGGAGCAAAGATGTTAAATCCCCAATATACCATCAAACTATATTTTGTAAAGGACGAAAGTGCCCCTAGGTCTTTCGCCTATATTTTGTGATGAAAACTATTCTCTGATCTCTGTTTAGCTCCATTCTTTACAAGGTAAATGACGTATCCCCTCCCTCTCAACCGTGAAGCTCCATGCCAGAAGCCATTGAAGGTCTAATGCTGAAGTACAGGTATTCTTTTTTTCTTTTTTTACTTTTTTTGTTTATTTAAAAGTATATTTTTTATTTTTTTAAAAAGTATATTTCTAATTTTTTTAAAAGTATATTTTTGATTTTTTTTAAAGTATATTTCTAATTTTTCTTCTTTAAAATATATTTCTATTTTTTTTAAAGTATATAAAATTAAAGTGCATATGATACTTATTTTAAAATTATATAAAATTAAATTATATATGATGCAGGTTAAAATGTCAAGTTCATGCAATATACGAAGCAATTCGGACCAAAATTACCTAAAGTACAAAAGCAAAAACTATATGTGTAGACAAAGAGCTGCGGTAAGGATCTCAGAATTTGAGGAAAATAAATCAAGGTTATATTATGTATGTCAAGTTGGAGCTTATAATTTTTAGGAGTAGTTTAACCCCACTAATCTGAATACAATCTTACAACTTTCAACAACTTATCATATTCAATCAAGACAACCAAGTCATGAGAATGCATCAGAAGCTAATGTGAGAACGATGGGTCTCGTAAGTAGAAGCATTTTGACAAGAGTCCAAGTGATGAAATAGAGTGTTAAATTAATAAAGATGTTAGTGGTTGCAAGTCTTACAATGTCTGTTGTAACTTTGTTATTTATTTTATTTAAATAAGTTAGAGTTAAAAAGAAATTTAGTAGCGACTAGAGTAAGTCGATACCATAACTATGTAGTAGTATTGCATTAGTTGTTACGTGTATTTCACAGTAAATGAATGAGTTTGTATAAATATGAATAAGCGAGTGGAGATTATATGAATATTCCTTCATTATATTGATAATCATAAAAATCAGTTTACAATCCTAGCTAATCGTCTCATGCATGGCCGAAATTGGTTTGTATCTAAGAGGGCCCACCCAATTATTGAATGATTCAACTAAATTATTTGTTATGTGATTATTCTTCACTCTCTCATCCAACATGTGCCTAGCCTAACTACGATGAGGTAAGTCAGACAACCACTTATGTGCATGAGTAGAAACAGACTTAATTCTCTCCATCGGCTGATTGAATTCAAGGTGGTTATATGCCCTAACTGCTTGCTAAAAGTACTTATCACGACAAACCAGAATATTTTGCTTTCAAATTGTTGAACAAATAGCGACAACATCGCCGATGAGTAGCCTCTGGAATAATCTTAGCAATTACCCTATCCAATCCCTAAAATCATAAAAACACATCATGCAAGAATGGGATATAGTTACAAATTGAAAACATATGAGAAGACAGTTTGGTTTGTCATGAATAAAGAAAGCAGTAAAAATTAAAGTATACCTTCTGCATGTCGGATATGATAAACATAGGTCTAGGGTCTGAGTCCTCTCCAATGAAAGTGTGTAAGTGATCGAGGAAGAAACTCCAACTCTCTCTATTTTCATTTTCAACCACAGCCACGACAATTGGAAACAAAACCATTATTTCCATCCAATGCTATGGCAGCCAATAGAACTCCCTAATATTAAGATGACACACGTCCATCCCAATGACTGGCTTACACCCTGACATGAACCCAGTTCTCATGACTTCAAATGAAATAAATATCCTCTTGAACGTAGGATTCAAATTCACAGATAGCCTATCACATTGAATCTTCACAAAACTACCAGAATTTGTTCATCTCACTTCAACAGCGTAAGCAGGTAATAAAGTGTAAGACCTGTTATGATTGCCTTCAATCTCATCTGAAGCTTTTCTCTTTTCCCTATATAACTGGATTCTTAATGCATCAATACCATACTTTTGTTGCATTTATACTTACATGGCATCTAAAGACATGTTCGGATTTGCCCTCAAAGAATTTGCCATTTTTTTGGATATCCACATCACATTTGCTTCTACATTGGTGGTAGAAGATATACATGTGTGTTCCCTACTTTAAGACTTAATCTTATAAGTGATACCATTCGGCCCTATTGCAGCACAATGACAAGTAATTAACACGGGACTTTACATTTTTTGTCTCTTATTATTTTGCACCCCTGTTGAATTGTATACTCTTTCAAAGCTTTCCTAAACTTGTACACATCACTAAAGAGCAAACCTTGTGTAAGGTTAACCTTTCCTTGACAATCTAAATGGAATTCCTTACCAAATTTATCTGGATCAATGGTGGTAGGCCTAGAACGCAACTCAGATTCAGAGCTATTATTCCGACCACCATCATCATTGGATTAATAGTCAGACAATTCATCATTGCTTGAATGTAAATCTACATCACCTCTACCCAAAAAACCCTTAGTACTATGGTCAATCCACTCAACATTTTCATCACTACAATCAAACTCATCATCAGTATAGGAATCTTCACTTGATATTTTCTTACTACAACTCTCATCATTCTCAGCATTTACAACATTTGCGGGGGTTATTGCAGGTTTGTTGTGGTGACCTAACATTATCTCCGAGTGAAAAATAAGTAGGTGCTGAAGGACAAGGAGGTCCTTTAACATCATCTACTTTTAGATATAGATTTATGATATATGTGTCTTGATGCATTTTAAATATTTCAATGACCTCTAAATCAGAACTCACAGTCATTTTGATATCAACCATATTCCAATGTAAATTTATAACTAACCCTTTGTCAGATGATACGTAAGATAGTGCATGATCTATAACATCACCCAATAAATCAAAATAACAATACTTATCTGGGTCAATATCCCTGATAACAGTTACAATTCTCCAAAAATGAACAATGATGTTGAAGTACAGTATTACTGTCATATTCGTACAAAGAACCAAAAAATTAGGGCAAAAATGAACAAATAGAAAAAATCAAATAAATATTACAATTGTTCGAGCAAATAGCAAAGATTGGGGTAAAAATCAAACAAATATTGAAACTATTTGAACAAGTAGCAAAATTTGGGATAAAAATCGAACAAGCCTTTTAGTGTTGACTTGCTTCTGATGCAAATTTCAACTGTAATGTTCTTTTTCCTAGTTTATGTCATTCCATATTTGAAATAAAAGTTCAAGAAGTTGAAAAGAACAAGTGAACAGAGATAGCAAAGAAATTCATTATAGAAAAACTAAAAGAACTAAAAGAATATTCTGTTTCTTTTGTTCGTCTGAAAGAATTGAAATAACAAGGCCTTTAAAAATTGAGCAAATAACAAAACTTTAAAAAAATTATTGAGTATTCTAGACTATAAATAGAACAAATAGTAAAAATTAAACAAATAGCAAAAATTGGTCTCTTATAAACCCTAATTGCACAAAATACAAAAAATCGAACAAATACCAAAAAAATCAATCGAGAAGGAAAAATCCCTAAATTTGTTGAAGAAACCCAAATCGCAACTGTTCGAGCAATTTTTTTGGTTTCTTCTAAACCCTAATCGCACAAAACACACAAATCGCACAAACCCTAATCACACAAATCTCACAAACCCTAATCGCATAAACCCTACTCGCAAACATTCGACAACAAGTTTGAACAACAACTCGACAAAACAGTATCTCATCCAACTTACAAGTTTCTTCCAACTTGCGCCTTCAAGGGGTTCAGTACGTATTGTTTGCACAATTTTTCTTCTCCTCAAGCGCCTTTGTTAGCCCAAAGATTTTTTAATTAGATTTTCATGATTTTAATAATTTATTTTTTTAATTAAATTGATTTAAAAAGCATTATATTTAAATGTTACCAAAAAAGATTGTGTTGACACTACAAGTCATATGAGTCGATACCTTATGCTATTTGTGCTGACACTTTGTATCAAATGGATTGACACTTAGTGTTCTTGAAAAGAATATTTTGTGTCGACACCAATTGATAACTGAGTCGACACCTTAAGGTAAAGCACGCTTGAAATTCTCAAGTGTGTTGACACGATTAAAGTTTATGGTCGTGACCTTAACTAGTTTGCTTAAGATGTTTTAGGAACTCAAATGAGTCGACTTCAAATGAATTTAGGTCGACACCTCCAGTATTGGATCGGGATCCACATTGAGTTGACACCAATGCAGAATGGGTCGACACCTCAATCTCTTTACGGATTCATTTTGAGTCGACACCAAAGTATTTTGAGTCGACACCAAGTGATCCTTCGGGTTCCAAACTTTGGGTTTACGAGTCGACACCAAAGTCACATGAGTCGACACCTAGACACTTTCCAGTAAACAAAATAAGTCAACACCAAAGAAAAATGGATCGACACCAGAAGTTTAAGTTATTTTTCAACTCCAACTCAACAGTGTCGACACCACAGGATTATGAGTCAACACAAGATTTTCTTTCGGGAATAAGGATTTTGGGTCGACACCAACCAAGCTAAATCGACTCCAAAAGTCCCAAGACTATCTGTGATTTTCAAAGTCGACACCAGATTGAAGATGAATCGACACCAAAATTTCAGTAGCTGATCTAACAAAATGGGTCGACACCAATGAAGATATGAGTCGATATTGAAGTCCCAGTTGAAAAAATTAAAGAAATGCATGAGTTGATACCAAATGTTCAATGAGTCGACACCTCTATGTGGGTGAGAAAAATACAGAAATAAGGTCGACACCAACAAAGATCTGAGTCGACACGATCACTCGAAAAATCAAGCCCTAGATATTTTGTGTCGACACCAAAATGACTTTATGTCGACACCTGAGACGAAATTTAAATCTCGCACTGGTTCCAATCTGTTTTAGAGCATTAATTACCTCCACCAATCCACCAACGTTCATTTACTTCAGATGGTTATACAAGGAGTTAATTTTTAGAATTTTAAATCACTAGACACTGTTCTATTACTTGAATTTAAAGCTAAAAATTCTCAAAAAATATTTACTGCTCATTTACTCCACCAGCCAATTCTCACACTCTTTAGCTCATTTATTTTCAATCATTTGTAAAGAGTGTTAGTTAGTGAATTTTTTATTCTCTTACATTTATTGTAAAAGAGGGTGAGTCACCCATCATCTTTTAAGAAAGTGAGTGAACTGTCAGGATTTTATACTAAAAATTAAGAATTTTATTTAGTTTTAATATTTAATTTTATTTTAATAAAATTATTTTTTTATTTTATGATAATCTTAATGAGTAATGTATGTAATATTATTTCTTTAATATTATGTATGGTTGTCCTTTATTTTGTATAGTATTTAATCTGGTGTATAGAGTACGGCTTGCACATAGAAGACCAGATTATAGGTTTTTGCAAAATATAAGTTTTGTTCACAGTTTAAATTGAATTGGACAAACCATCGGTACAACAGTAGCACAGAGTTTAAGTAGGCATGTCTTGATTACAGAGAACAGATAATAGCGTCGTCTATTGTTCCAACTCGCTCTGCTAGTACAATTTGTGTATATTGAGCAGGACCACATTGTAGTAATTAATTTTATGCTGACTATATTAATTAATTTGTACCATATGATTATTATGAGTGCTTATATTCGTAGTCCCGAAATAATAATTATTTACGTATATTTAATATTCGTCATTTTGATTCATTAGAGGGTGCGATATTTTATGGGTCAATTGTCCCTGTAAATTGGATAGTGGTATTAATTATATGATGAATATTAATTATTGACGAAATTCACGTCTTGATTGTTTAGGATTGACGATACCCACTTAAGAAAGATTATAAGTTTTGACTGGGCCAAACCCTGTGGGTGAATTTAATTATTCGGCAGTCAAATAAGTTAAGCGAAATGGCTTAAGAAATTTTAAAAATGCCGATTACATTAAATTGTCAATAATTAAATTTAATTGGCGAGTATCGAGAATCTTAACGTTGAGAGATGAGTTAAGAATTTAATAATAGGAGTTCAATGCAAATTGGTCTTGAGATTATGAATAAGAGTACAATTACAATTTTTTAGTAGTATGAAATCTAATTTAGTGTTTTATAAAAATTACAGAAATCGTTGCAAGGTTTTTATAATTACAGAAATCGCTGAGAGGTTTGCATATTTACAAAAATTGCTGGATAAGTATCAGGGCCACACTAGAAATCTATATCAAAATTACTCTACGAGTCCCTACTATAGCCCTATAAGTATGTGGGTAAGTTGAACCAAATTCATAAGTTGTCTTTCAAGACTAAGGTTGACAAGGTTCTGCCAATATCAGTTCTCGAAGAATCGTAGCCCATACTACGTTCGGAAATCACATCGAGAATACAGTAGAAAGTCTGACCAGAGTTTCAACTCGGAAAATCAAAATTCGTAATTGAAGAATCGATCAAAAAGGTATTCATTTGAATTAACTGTGGTGGCACGGGTTTTATTTTGATCGTTTGACATCAAAACATTTTTATCTGGAGCCCGTTTCGGCGATTGCCCGTCTAGTTTTATTTTTTCAAAAAATCGTTCACAAATCAATGATCTTAGCAGTTTACCTCTAACAATTAGTATCAGAGCCGTTTTGATTATGTTTATGGTTAATCGAGCGACCGGG
>JAULJZ010019206.1:0-15842 GCA_032270985.1 Heliamphora pulchella
CAAATGTCTGTGTCTCATGCCATCCTTACTAGATTCTGCCTGTGTAGTAGTGGTAACTCCACATATCATCGTATTCCCTATCAACCTGTAGAGACCATTCACTTTCTAACCTTTCATGATTACCATAGCCCCTCTACTAATTTTTATTACTCCATCATTTGCTGTGAACCCATAACTTAGAAAATTCAATGTTTCCAAAGAAACCAAGTTTGCCTTTAACCCCATAACATGCCTGACATTCTCCAAAGTCCTTACAACCCCGTCAAGCATCCTAATTTTGATTATACTTATTCCAATTGACTGACACACTGAGTCATTTCCCATTAGAATAGTACCCCCGTTGTAAGACTTATACGAGTCAAACCATTCTCTAACTGGACACATATGGCATGAGCATCTTGAATCTAATATCAATGAGTTTGACAAAAAATCAAAATCTGAAGAAACTGAAAGTGTATCTCCGTCTACCTCACTGTTTGATGATTCTTCGACAAAACTGATGAATTCTGCAAAGGCTTTTTCACTTTTCTTTTCTTCTAGATGTTACTTCAATTCTTGGTATTGGCTCTTAAAATAACTAGTTTGTGGCAATAGAAGCATTCCACGTTCTTCCTTGTACGTGACTTAAACCGAGATCTCTCTCTATTGGAACCCTCCTCACTGGATCTACTCCTTCCTCTGCTTGACTCAGACTTAGCCAACAATAGTCTATCTGCATTTGATTTACCAACCCTCTTCATCTTCTCATATGACAAAAGAGCACCGGTGACCTCTTTAAGTTCTAGAGTATCCTTCATGTACATTAGAGTCATCACCAGATGATCATAGAATGGTGGAAGCGATGCCAACATGAGTATCGCCTTATCCTTATCATCAACCTTTACTCCAAACCCGGATAACTGTGTGATGACTATATTAAACACGTTAGATATTCCAAAAGGTTTGTAACTTCCCTCATCTGTAGTCCATAGAATTATTTCTTCATGTACAACTTATTAGCCGAATTTCTCTTTATGTAGAGACTTTCCAACTTCTGTCAGATCTCATGTGCCGTCTCCACATCAATCACGTTGTGAATAACACCATCTCTCAGATTCAGCCGAATCGAACTCGCGGCCCTGGTTCAAGTTCCTTCCAATCGTCGTCGGTCATCTTCTCTGGCTTTTTTGCCTTACCGAGTAACACCTTGGAGATATCTTGTTGGATCAACAAATCATTCATACGCCTTTGCTATAGGGAGAAGTTATTCTTGCCGATAAACTTATCAACTTCATACCTGATGTTCATCATCTCTACTGCAATCTTGTGACTAAGCCTTTAGCATCGCTCAGATACTAGTTGTTGGGATGTTAATGGCTTAATCCCCTATGCAGCGAAAACAGAAATGTAGGCTACGATCCACACAAATCAATTAAATAACAAGAACATCGACAAGAACATGAGAATTTACATGGTTCGGTTGACTGCCTACCTCTACGGGACAATAAGAAAAAATCTACTATTATTAATAAGAATTACAATCACTCTCTCTCACATTCATACTGTATCAGTGGTCTCAAACTTAAGTCACTTGCTGTCTCTTTATAGTCTCTCTAGCCTCTCTAATGAGCTTTCTCAAGTGTATCTGTGGTTTCAAACTTAACCCTAGCTGCCGTGTAAAAAATTAGTGTTGTGCCCAGATAAATCGATCCGTCTTTAGATCGATCGATCCGTCTTTAGCAGGTTTCGATTTCTTTGCCCTCTACAGAGATCATGTGCCTATGTTGACCCACTTTTGAGCCCTCCAATACTGTCCGAACGTCCTACTGAGCATGGATACAAAAATTCGTGACATCAAACCAACAATCTCCTCCTTGGCTCGAATTTCTAAACCATCACCATCTGGAAGATCTATCAGTTGCTTCGTCCTGCACCACTTTCATGGGTATGGGTGCTCTACCCTTAATGTTCATCAAATTAAATGAACCTAGACCAAATTCACACCATACTTAAACTTAACCATCTTGCAATCAACCAACTTCTTGTTCTTTGACAGTCTTCTAAACTCCCAAGTCTCAACTTGCTGTGATAACTCCACCTTATCTAACACTACTACTTGCCCTTAATCTCTACCTAATCTACCCGTAGCTTTCCCGTGACCTAAAGATTCTCCATTGCACTGTTTCTGCTGCTGTTGATTTGAACCATCATCACCTGATTTTTTAGGTGAACTTTTCTAACAGAACTTCACCTCGATTGCTGCACTTTTCTTCTAACTTTCTAACATATTCTGCTTGTCAACCTGACTAAATCTTAAATGTCTGTATCTCGTGCTGTCCCTATTGGATTCTGCCCGTGTAGTAGTGGTAACTCTACCTACTACTCTATCCCCTACCAACCTATAGAGATTCCCGATTGTTTGCCCTTTCATGAAAATCATAGCACTTTTACTAACATTCATTGCTCCACCTTTTTCTATGTACCTGTAACCCAAAGAATCTAATATCTCTAAAGAGATCAAAATTTTCTTTAGTCTTGGAACATGCCTGATATTCTTCAAAGCTCTTATAATCCCGTCAAACATTCTTATTTTCATTGTACTCGTTCTAATGGTTTAACAAGCTGTGTCATTCCCCATTAGAATAGTACCCTCGTTGCACGGCTTATACATGCCAAATAATTCTTTTGCTGGACACCTATGGTATGAGCATCCTGAATCTAATATCCATGACTTTGACAAAAAATCAAAATCTGAAAAAACTGAAAGTGCATCTCCGTCTACTTAACTATTTGACAATTCTTCGACAAAACTGACAAATTCTGTAGATGCTTTTTCACTTTTCTTTCCTTTTAGATATTGCTTCAATTCTTGGAACTGGCTCATAAATCACTCGATTGGTCTAAAGACGGATTGATCCGTCTGAAGCAGACTACAGAGAAATCGAGAGTTATTTTTGGCCGATCGATCCATCCCTAGACCGATCGATCGATCTAAGTGCAGAATGTACTATTATAAGCTGCTAGGGTTGCAATCGTCGTATTGTAGTTGGTTATTCTTTTGTTATTTCTTATTCCTCTTCTCCCAAGAACTCTTTTTTCCTTGTAATCTTCAATCAATATAGTGAAGTGTGTGATCTCGTTGATATAGGCACGACTTGTCGAACCACGTAAATCTAAACCACGTAAATCTTATGTTTCTGTGTGATTGACTCTCTTTCTCCCTTCGTCGTTATTATTTTGTGATTTGTGTGATTGTTATTGATCTTGGGTGGAATTAGTGATCGCGTTCTAATTTTCAACAACTGGTATCAGAACTTCAAGTTAGGAGGTTGACGAACACACATGGCAGAAGAAGGTAGATCGACAGGAATCGAGAAGTTCTATGGTTCGAACTTCGGGTATTAAAGGATACAGATTGAAGACTACCTATATGAGAAAAAGCTACACTTACCGCTCTTGGGATCCAAATTAAAGGGCATGAAGGATGAGAATTGGGCTTTACTTGACAGATAGGTGCTGGGAGTCATCAGATTAACGTTGTCCCGGTCGGTAGTGCATAACGTAATCAAGGAGAAGACTATGACGGATATGATGACGACACTGTCAAGTATGTACGAGACGCCGTCAGCAAACAATAAGGTACACCTCATGAAGAAACTCTATAACCTAAAGATGGCTGAAGGTACACCCGTTGCACAACACTTAAACGAATTCAATACCATTACGAATCAACTATCTTTAGTGGATATCAACTTTGATGATGAAGTCAGGGATTTAATTGTGTTAGCCTCGTTACTAAATAGTTAGAAGGCTATGAGGACAGCAATAAGTAACTCTGCTGGTAAGAATAAGTTGAAGTACGACGATGTTAGGGAATTGATATTGAGCGAGGATGTTCGTAAAAGGGATTGGGGTGAGGTATTCAATTCTAGGTCGAATGGAGGTATTACTTTGAATGTTAAAGCACGGGGCAGAGGTAATAATAGGAATCAGAACAAGGGAAGATCTAAATCCAGAAGGGACAAAAGCATGTCCAAGTCAGGACGACAGCCAAAATGCTGGAGTTGTGATAAGACTAGCCACATAAAGAAGAACTGTAGGGAGCAAAAGAAGAAGGCTCACGGTGAGTTAGCCAATGTTGTGACAGAAAACATACAGGATGCATTGCTTCTTTTAGTGGGTAGCCCAATTGATTCTTGGGGGTTGGATTCAGGGGCCTCCTTCCATACTACGGCGCACCGAGAAATCATAGAGAACTATGTTACATGTGATTTTGGAAAAGTCTACTTGGTAGATGAAGAGGCACTGGGTATCTTGGATACAGGTGATATCAAAATTAGAGTTCCAAAATATTCAGTATGGAAGATACAGAAGGTACGATATATACCTAAATTAATAAAAAATTTGATATTTGTCGGGCAGCTTGATGCTAAAGGTCATCAGTGACCTTTGTTGGTGGCACGTGAAAAGTCACCAAAGGAACTATGGTAGTGGCTCGAGGAAAAAAGATAGGCACCATGTACATGACTACGAGTACAAGGGATACAATGGCATTAGCAGATAGCAATTCAGACACGAGCTTGTTGCATCAGAAGCTGGGTCACATGAGCGAGAAATGGATGAAAATTCTACAGCCAAATGGCAAGTTTCCAGATTTGAAGTATGTGGAGTTTGATTTGTGTGAGGGTTGCATTTTTGAGAAGCAAAGGAAGGTCAACTTTCTGAAGGGTGACAGGGCACCAATGCTAGATAGGCTAGGATTAGTGCACACAGATTTATGGGGGCTTTCTCTAGTTGCATCTGTTGGAGACTCATAGTACTACGTTACTTTTATTGACGATTCTAGTAGAAAGGTATGGGTTCATTTCTTGAAGAATAAATCTGATGTATTTGAAGTGTTCAAAAAGTGGAAAGCTTTGGTTAAAACTGAAACTAGGTTAAAGCTGAAGTGTCTGAGGTTAGACAATGAAGGTGAATACACTGACGGAAGATTCAGAAAGTTCTACACAGCTAGTAGAATCAGGTGGGAGAAGACCATTCCAAGAACGGCACAGTAGAATGGCGTGGTTGAGAGAATGAACAGAACGCTGAATGAGAGAACCAGAAGCATGAGACTACATTTTGGGTTATCCGAGTGCTTTTAGGTTGATGTAATGAATACAGCAGCCTATCTTTTAAATCGGGAACCCGCCAATACCTTTGGGATTTAGAATTCCAGAGGAGGTATGGAGCAAAAATGAGTAAATTTGTCTTTTTTGAAAGTTTTTGGCTACGTTTCATATGTTCATATAAACGCTGATGCTAGAAGTAAGCTGCAACTAAAATGTAGGAAATGTTATTTCATTAGTTATAGAGATGATGAGATTGGCTACCGATTTTGAGATGACAAGAATTAGAAGATCATCAAAAGTAGGAATGTGATTTTAATGAACATGTGCTATATAAAAGACAGGTCAAAGGCAGAAACAGACAGTGCATTGCCAAAGACAAAGAAATTTGAGTTCATTAACTTGGATGACATTTCTGAGGAAGCCAAACAGAATAGGGATGAAGAAGACAAGGAGAACGCGAACCCATATGTGGAACACAGTACACCAGTGGCAGTAATCAAGAGGTCTTCCAGGAGCATCAGACCGCTGCAGTTATTCTCACCGTCCCTATTCTACATTCTGCTCACTGATAGTGGTGAGCCAGAAAGTTATGAAGAAACCTTGCAGACCGAGTTTTCGATGAAGTGGGAGTTAGTGATGAAGGATGACATAGATTCCTTGTTGATAAATCACACTTAAGAGTTAACTAAACTACCGGCAAGAAAGAAGGTTTTGCACAACAAATGAATTTATAGGGTGAAAGAAAAACATGATGGTAGCAGGCGTTACAAGGCAAGATTGATTGTTAATGGATTTCAGTAGAAGGAAGAAGTTGACTTCATTGAAATTTTTTCCCTGATTGTGACGTTGAGAACAATCAAAACAGTGATGGGAATTATAGCTGCAGAGAATCTGTTTCTGGAGCAGTTGGATGTCAAGACTGCATTTCTTCACGGTGAATTAGAAGAAGACATATATATGCGCCAGTTTGAGAGGTTTGTAGTGAAAGGCAAAGAAGATATGGTCTGCAAGCTAAAGAGGAGATTGTATGATCTGAAACAAGATCCAAGGCAATGGTATACAAAGTTTGACAGTTTTATGCAGAGTACCGGATTTATCAGGATGGAGGCAGATCACTGTTTCTATGTCAAGAGTTTTGATAGTTTCTAAATCATCCTGTTGCTGTACGTGGATGATATACTCGTTGCTGGACTGTACATTGAGGAGATCAAGAAGCTGAAGAATCAACCGTCAAAGTAATTTTCCATGAAGGATTTGGGTGCTGTCAAGCAAATCCTTGGGATGAGGATAGTCAGAGACAAAGCTAAAGAGACCGTGAGACTATCACAGGCAGAGTATGTGAAAAAGATGCAGAGCAGGTTCAACATGAATAGCGCAAAACCTGTCAGTACGCCTTTAGCTAGCCATTTCAGGCTAACTAAATATCAGTTTCCGAAGACAGAGCAAGAGCACACAAGCAATGTCCCATGTGCATCGGTCATCGGTAGTCTGATGCATGCCATGGTCTGTACCAGACCAGATATCGCACATACAGTGGGAGTAGTCAGTAGATACATGAGCAATCCAAAGAAGAAACATTGAGATGCTGTTAAATGGATTCTGAGATATTTGAAGGGAACTACAGAGATGTCCTTGTGTTTCACGAGGATAGGATTGAAACTGCCGGGCTATGTGGATGCTGAATTAGCTCGCGATATTGATAGTAAGAGTAGATCATAAACAATGGTTCCCCTTCCTTCAATGAGGTGAGCAATTTTCTTTCTACCTTTTTGGTCTCACTTGTAGTATTGTGTTAGATTCAGCATTGATTCTGGTGTTCTTGTCTGTGAGTGATAAATATTAGGATCGATTAATGCTTAGCTAATTGTTGGTCTCATTTTGCTTTAGTTCTAATTTTTTTTCAGGACTTGTTCTATTTTTTCCCTTTATAGAATTTCTGTTCATTTTTTGTTGTTGTTGTTGTAAAATAAAATCATATATTTAATAACAATCTTAGATTAAAAGCTATAATGGGATCCAATATTTTTTTGTCATTATCACTAAAGACAATGAAATTATATAAGTAAAAGGGATTCTAATTGGTCACTTTTCTACAACTTATTTCATTGTTTTATTTTTATTTTTGTTTTGTTTATATACATGAGTGTATTGTTCTTCTCATTTTTCATTTTTATTTCTCTTTTTGATCTATTTTTTTATGCTTTACTTTTCAACTTCCTAGCAAACATCTAAGTTTGCTAAATTACACATATTATGTAATAACCCGGTATGTTTTTATTTTATTATTAATTATTTGATATAATTAAATTACTAGAGACGAATTCTAATTAAATATAATGTAAATTGTAAGTAGTTAGTATGCGCCGTGACACCAGAATAATTATTTATGATAAATTTTATAAGGTTCAAAAATTTAAAAATATAAATAAGAATTAATTAAAATTAAAATTGAGGATAAATTGTATTATTCTTCTGTAAGTTTTTTAATTAAGTTTTTCTTTTCACCTCTGAATTCTAACATCTCTTGTATATTTTCTAATTTACATAATCAAGGTTACTTTATATTGGTTATTTATCATAAAAAAATATTTAGTAAGAATGGAACACATGGACAATGTAAATTTTTTTTGCCATCACAGTTGCCACAAAGTATATTAATTTGTATCAAAACCTTCAAATATTACATCTTGTATGCTATTTGCTTTATTATAATTTTTTTTGTACTCTATTATAACACTCTTTTTATTTGTCGAAAAACAAATTAATATACTTTGTGGGGTTCACATAATCTAATAATTTGGTATGAATGTAGTTAAACAATAAATTAAGGCATATAATCTAATAAAATATGAGTTAATGATTGAGCGGATGACTTAATTGTATGTTTGTAGACTTTTATATACGGACTATGATTTGGATTGTAGTAATGTTTTATTTCATGGAGATTAAACTATTTGGTAGTTTTTAATCTTACTAATATTGAATCTGACACTTGATTGTGGGGTATTAAATTTGAATAAATTTGTAAGATAATTTTAAGGAATTGGATAAACGTTGAGATTAGATTAATTAGTCATTTGTTATAGCTAGGGTTGTTATTTCTGAATGTAATCGAAATAGGAGAATTGTGGTTATGCATTAGAACAAAATTGTGTGTTTTAAATGGAATGATTTAAAAATATCAAACCCCTTTATACACTATGGTATAATTGTGTCATGTGTGTTAAATGAGAAGGATCCCAATATTTCGTTGGATTTATGGGTAAATGATTTGTTAATACATGAACGATGTGATATAATTGAATTATTAAAGTGTTGTTAGGCCCGTGTAACGTGTTTGTTTGAAATAGTAAATTGAAGTAATGGTGAAATTGAAAAACTTGGAGGAGTTATAAAGTTTTAATTCCCTCGTGGTTTAATTATTTGAATTGTATAGTAAAATGATTTGGGGCTCATTAAAATAGAGTTTATGAATATCAATGTGAACAGTGTAATATGAAGAATGATGGGTTATCATGGAAATCATGGCTAAATGGAAATGATGTAAAGATGAATTAGTAATGAATTCTTGATAAGCATTGTGAAACATGGTTTGAGACATGATAATGGATTAAAATAATGGGATAATATGATGACTAAAGATGATGATTTGAGAAATTATATTGTGAACATGGTTTAGGATTAATAAATGGTATGGCTAATGGATGTTATAATGCAAATTGATTAACGGTTTAAAATTAAATTGGGGAGATGGACTCCCGGTTTAATTTTCTTTAGGATTTGTATAACTGTTAGAAAAAAAATTGAGAACAATTATATAGTGTATAGTAGTGGTTGGATTTGTGAGTTGAGATCTAGGCGGTGTCTGTGGATATTTTGTTGTTTGCTTTGGCAGGTTTATAGATAAATTTGGGATAATCTAAAAAATAGATAAAACTCTGTCGAAATTTGTAAGTTTTATACTTAGATCAATTTTATAAATATGATTTGTGAGAATTTGACTTGCTTCTTTTATTGTATTTGCCGATTGGATATGCATTGAGTTGGTAGGAATTATTATGGACAAAATATATTAATTTATAGATTTGGTAACTTTTGTTTTATTTTATCCGACATTAATATGGATTTGGAGATTAGATATGCATTAAGCTTGTGGAGATTATTTTGGACAAAACATATATTGGTTTTGAGATTTGGTAGCTTTTGTTTTATTTTATCGGATATTAATATGGATTTGTATTTATTTTTAGTTGGTTGTAGTGTTAGATGTACTCTAATTAGTTTTGTTAGACATGTTTTGTTTTTTATTATATAATGGTCAGGTTGGATTACTTGTGTTTACATTTCTAAATATTGTTGAATGATTAATTTAGATATATTATTAATTGAACAGATAGTTTTATGAATGTACAAATTTGAAAATATTTTATGTTATACAGGTTAAATGGTTAAACATGTATAAAGATTTTTAAAAAGTACTCTTCATGACAAAATAGACCACAAATGAAAGTTTTGAGCGACAAAATTAGAAGTTTATTTTCGTCTCAAAAAATATTTTTTAATTTCAACTTGTATTATTTGCGATGATTTTTTTCGTTACAAAATATAATCTTTTGCAACAAATATATATTTTTTTGTGGCAAATTATAACTTTTTCTCACCAAAAATATTCGTTGTCAAAACTTTGTGACAATAATTTTTTGTCGCTAATATTACATTAGGCGACGAATTATTTTGTTGTTGTAAATTTCTAATTTGGAACTATAATAGTTGTCCAAAGATGAATATTCGTTGTTCATACAATCATTTGTGACGAACTTATTTGTTGCCATAAATTTTTATACAAAATTATGATAATTTTAAACGACGAATTCTGTACATAGGCGACAAGTTTTTTTCTAAATAAGCGATGAATATTTTCGTTGCTATGTTTTTTATTAGGCAACAAAATAATAATTTCGTCGCGAATAGTAATTTGCGACGAGGCAATGGCGACGAAATGAGCGATGAAATGTTTTCGTCTTTATTGGTTTTAGCGACAAAATTATCACTTTTGGAGACGAATTAGTTTGGTCTTTAAAGCACCAATTTCTTGTAGTGAGAAGAGTACCACTGGGTTTGTCTACACTTTGGGTAGCACAGCAATGAGTTGAGTTTCAATGCTGCAGAAGATTGTGGCACTTTTTACTATAGAGGCAGAATATGTTGCTGTGAAAAAGGCTGAAAAGGAGATGGTATGGCTACATGGTCTGATAGATGAGTTGGGTAAGAAGATTGGCAGAGTGTCGCTCTACAGTAATAGCTAGAGTGCTATCTTTCTTACCAAAAATTTAGCATTCCACTCCAGGGCGAAGCACATATAGCTGCGGTATCACTTCATTCGCTCCTTGCTGGATAACGGTCAGTTGCATCTTGAAAAGATTAATAGAGCGAAGAATCTAGCCGACATGTTGACTAAAGGGGTCAACATTGACAAAGTAAAGCTGTGTTCGGCCTTAGTTGGTTTTCAGGGTTAGAAGACGAAAAGTTAGATCACACCGGTTTGATTGGTTGTGTTGGTGGTTTCAAAGTGTTAGTGAGTTGGTTGGGATATCTCAAGGCTTGGAGTGGATTTATTTTAAATGAGAGATTGTCAGAGGTATGAAAAAAATCACTCATGTGGAAAAGACGGATCAATCGGTTTAAAGATGGATTGATCCGACTACAGAGAAACCGATAGTTGTTTTTGACCGATCGATCCGTCTTTTTAGACGGATCGATCGGTCTGAGTGCGGAATGTACTATTATAAGCTGCTAGGATTGCAACCGTCGTACTGTAGTAGGTTATTCTTTTGTTGTTTCTTGTTCCTCTTCTCCCAAGAATTCTTTTTTCCTTGTAATTTTCAATCAATATAGTGAAGTGTGTGACTCCATGGATGTAAGCACGACTTGTCAAACCACGTAAACCTTGTATTTGTATGTGATTGACATTCTTTTTCTCTTTTTCGTTATTATTCTGTAGTTTGTGTGATTGTTGTTGATCTTGAGAAAGATTAGTAATCGCGTTCTAATTTCCAACGTTACATCAATTTGTCATCACCACTAATTTCCATGTCTATAAGTCTTTATAGTGCCTGTTTTTGTTTTTCACCTATATATTCCAAAGTGTAGCCCTATGAGCTTTCCAGATTCCATTACTATCTTATTACCATTTCTGCCTCTTTTTCTGATTTGTTTGTTTCAATTTTGAATTCTTTGGGTAGATAAGGAAAATTGGTCAATATATACCACGTGTACCCCTCTGCCTAATCTTCTTACTGGGCTTTTAGTTTTCATTAAACAGCTTATGATGTCATCAATTAGATGACATAGCCTTCTGAATTTGCATCTATTTAACTAGTGATGGATCAACTTCATTGTCTCTCACATCCCACTTCTTTGAAGATGGATATACATATATGGGAATTATTTTATCATCTGGACTATCGAAAAAGAGGAACGAACTTGGTTAACGTTAAATCTTGTTTATTTGTTGTTTTCATTTTATTATAAATCTTCATATCCTTTATAATTTTTTTAGTATGAAGTTTATTTTTTTTAATTTATTCTAATATTAAAACAAAATGGCTAGTTGGTATGGGAGTACCATTTTGCATAAAGGGCCAGTTTATCGAAATAAAAAATATTTTGCTATTAAGATATGGTTATTTTTTTCCTCCTATTTTCTATTAGTTATTTTATTCGTGAACACTCTATTTTAATGTACTTTAATACATATCGCATTTTAATAAAAATATGTAATATCTTTTTACATAATGCACATTATTTTCAATACATATTTGCTGGTTTTGGTGTCTCGAATTTACAAATTTTCGAATTGTGCTCTCGGGGTAGTGTCCGCTCGAGCGGTCCAAGATCTGCTTCAGCGGTTCGCTGCGAGATAGAAATTTTGCAAAGTCATCTAGGGTTGCACGGGTTGGGGTTGCTCTAATATCATTTGTTGGAATTTATTAGCACAAATTCTCAAAAAATTAAGATCAACTGATTTAAGCAACTAAACGGAATCCAACATAAATTTCAATCCATAATAGTAAAATAAAATAAAAGAACAACTAAGAACGCAAGGATTTAAGTGGTTAGGTTAATTGTCTACCATCACGAGAGAGAAGAAAATAATTTACTATATTTAAAAACACAGATTACAAGATTTATTCTCTCACTCACAGTATCTGTGGCCTCAAACTCAGCATCTCATCGCTTATCTACACTCTCTGATCTTTAAATCTGAACTCACTCTAGTGTATCTGAGGTTCTCTTTACACTCTATGGTTTCAACTTAAGTTTTTCTGGTGTGTCCTCACCTTGTACCTCACCTTGTACCTCACTCTTTATGTGTCTTAGAGTTTTTGGTACTTAAACCCCCTTTAAATATTTTTTAAAGGAATCCGAATTAAAATCCAACTCAATAAATTGGTTACCTAAAAGATTACCAATGTAATTCCTATGGTTCTCACGTGATTTAAGAAAACTCAATATCTTTCAATTTTTTTATCCTTCAATACCATTAATTAATTAAGGATTTTTAAATTTGATACTCATAAACTTAATCTGCCAAAATCAAATTTGAGTCAATTCAAAAAATCTCCACATTGGCTCAAATTTTTTAACGATCTTGAAGATCTGTTGGTCGCCTTGTCCTACACCACTTTTATGGGTATGGATGCTCCACCTTATCTGATTATCAATTTGAATGAACTTGGACTCTACCTCGACTGTTGCTTTCTTATCTGATATACTGTTCTTATCGATCTGATTCAACCACATGTATCAGAGAGCTAAGTCGTCGCTGCTGGATTCTGCTTGTGTGGTAGTAGTAATTTCATCTATCACCACATTTTCTATTAGTTTGTAAAGTTCTTCAACTTTATTGCGATCGAGTGATTAAGTCAATATTCAGAAGTTCTGATATCACTTGTTAGGATTTTTATGGCACAAATTTTCTAACGCAGCAAAAAAGAAACGTAGACTTTAATCCACACAAAGCAAATAAAAAATAAAATAAGAACATTTAAGAAAAATACAAGATATACGAGGTTTGGCTAATTGCATATCTCCACAAGAGAATAAGAAGGAATAATCTACTATTATCAATAAAGACTACAAAAACTAACTCTACACTTTCTGATCTCTAAATCTGAGTCTCATTCTAGTGTATCTGAGTCTCTTTTTACACACTCTGACCTCAACTTGAGTCTCTTTGGTGTATTTTCACATTGTACCTCACTTTATGTGTCTTGGGATTTATGGTACTTAAACTCCCTTTAAATAGGTCTCAAGAGAATTCCAATTGAAATCTCACTCAATAAATTGTTGCCCAAAATATCACTAACGTGATTCTCATGATTTTCATGTGATTTAGAAAACCTAATATCTTTCAGTTTCTTTATCATTTAATATCACTAATTGACTAAGAATTTTTAAATTTAATACTAACAAACTTGATCTACCAAAATCAAATTCGAGTTATTCCCAACAATATTAATGAATGAAAATATTATAATTTTGATTTTAAAAACTAAATAAGTAAGAAATTAAGTTAAACGATATATTAATTTTGCCTTTTATAGAATTATATCTTTTGTTTAAAATAAAAAAATTATCAAATATTTTATTTTATTTTTATTTTTATTTTCTGACTAAAAAATTAGCAAACCAAAAGTCAAAATTTTCTTTAATTATCATCCAATCCTTAGATTCAATATCTAAAAGAGCAAAGCTTTACATAAAAAATTAAATTACTTGTATTATTAATAAGTTGAATTTTTCCAATTAGTGCCTATTGATTATTGATTAACAAGTAATAAAATTAAAAAAATAATAATATTAATGCAGTTTTATAAATATCAAAATACATTACACAAATTAATATTAATAATTTTTATTTTTTTAATTAGTGTTATTGGCACTTGTTAGCATTTTCCTATAAGTTTATCCAAATAATTAGCATAAAAAATTATATCGTAATTAAAAAAATATTAAAACTAGACTCAACATCCTCCGTTAAGCAATCAAATTAAATCCGAACTATTCATAAAAATCTCAACCATTTCGTTCAACACTAATGAAAGTGCAACTTCCCAAATCTCTTTATTTATTTGAGAAATAGTGCTATCTCTATTTTATTTTATAATATTTTCAGTTTTTCATTTTAATGGTATAAATAGTTTATATTGTAGAACTTACTGAAAAGATCATACATATAAAAAAATCAAATTTAATGCACTTTGATACCTATATTGTTGGGACACGTTTATTTTAAAAAATTGAACGTCAAAGTATTATTTTAAAAACAGACTGTATAATTGTTTTAAAATTAATGTGATACAATTATCTAGATATTTCATTTTGATTAATTTAATTTTTTGTATAGATTTTTTTTTGATAAGTTTTACAATATAAACGATTCAAATCTCTTCAAGATTAATGTATCATTCGACTGGTTAAGTTTTACCAAAATTTAGTTTATACAACTATGCCACATCACATTTTAAATGCTCACGGGGCAAATGTGCCTTTTAGTAACTTAAATTAATGGCGATAAACGAGAGAGTACTAGTGTAGTTTATTGAAAAGTATAAAGTGGACTGTATTTGGTCCATACCCGAGAAAAAATTATTGTAGTTTAACCCCCCAAAAAAAAGCCTAATACAACAAAAAAATAAAAATATTTTGATATGTTAAATATATCAAAGTTTTAAATTGACAAGTGTGCAACTACTATTTTCACTTGCCACAAAGTTGAACTAACTCCTCCACCACCTCATCCATCTCATCCTCTTTCTCCATCTTCGCACTCAACTCCTTTCCTCTCCTCCTCACCTCCATTCCCTTTTCCTCCACCATTATCATTCTGACAACTCTTGCTATCTCTTCTCTATCAAGCCTCCCAGTGATTTTGTCTCTCTTGGCCTCCAAACCAGCACCAACCTCCTCAACAACCCTAGCATTCAGTGGCTGGTCAATCTGCATGGGCATGGCTATGATTGGAACACCAAACTTTATGCTTTCCAACACAGATCCCCACCCACAATGACTCACAAATCCCCCAGTACTTGAATGCCCTAGAATTCTTGCCTGTGGGGCCCATCCTTCCACAACCATTCCTCTCTCTCCTACCCTGTCAAGAAACCCTTCTGGAAGTGCTTCTTCTGCCCTAATTTCCTTTCCCACAGGAAACCTAACAACCCATATGAAACTTACCTTGCTAAGCTCTAGCCCATGAGCTATCTCTTCTCTCTCTTCATTCGATAGAAAGTACTCACTCCCAAAAGAAACAAAAACCACCGAAGATTCATCATTCTTTTGAAGAAATTCCATGATCATCGCATGGCTGCCGCGGTCGTCTTCGTTATCCGGGTCTTGAACCAGAGGACCGACCGGCTGGATCTTTTTCTTGACTAACCCGGATAGATAATGGATGTATTTCCCTTCAATCTCTCTACAAGTCTTGATAAAGATGAGATTGCGAGATTGTTTAAGGGATTCGAGAAAAAGATCCTTGTCGTTCACTAGATCGTTTCCTGAAACTTCAAACAGTTTTAGGAAATTAGGTTTCTCAGAGTCCCGGAGATAAATGGCCTGAAATGGGTACTCAACACCGGCAGGGTTGTCGCATATATGAAGGTAGAAAGAAGTAAACACCACCCCGACAGGCAAGAACACGACGGCTGGAATGTGGAGGGACGTAGCGGCAGCGACCGCCCACGGCTGGTT
>JAULJZ010019217.1:0-15842 GCA_032270985.1 Heliamphora pulchella
GTGTCACTTTCGATGCCATTAACTCTCTCTCTCTCTCTCTCTCTCTCTCTCCATGTGGCTCTTTCAAACAAAAATGGAAAGAGAAAAGAAAAAACACGGGAAGGAGTTGCGGCTGCCATGGAAGCAGAAAAGAAAAAAGTAAATGGAAAGAGAAAAGGGAAGTTGCAGAAAAAAGAAAAGAAGGAAAGGAATTGGTGGGAATGGAGGATTATCTGATAAAAGAATAAATTGCACAGAGAGAGAGAGAGAGAGAGAGAGAGGAGTTAGAGTATTTAATAGATGAGAATGAAGAAGATAAAGATAGGGCTATATTTGTGTTTTCACGCTAAGATTGAACTTTGACTATTTACTTTTTCATTTGTCTCTCGAAATAAGCACAAATAGTAGAAATTCTTTTAATTTGGATGAAATTTTCAGTGGTAGGGAGTAGAAGTGCAAAATGACAAAACCATATAAGTCTAATTTGCATATTATTAAATGTCAGGGAGGCAACCTACAAAACAGTTAAACCACACGGAGATAAAATAAGATTTTCTCTATATTTTGTTCTGTTATTTAGTTTGGAGGGTGTTCTATTTATTTAATCTTAGTAATGATTCATGTAAATTGACAGTTTATGCCTTCACCTTACAGCATGTGTAAGGGACCCGGTGCGTGTGTTGTTGTGACTTGTAGGTGAGTGTGCTGTGTGTTTGGTTTAGAACCTAGGCCAGAGGTAGGACTGGATGCTGCCTTGTTCTGCTGAAGGTTGACTAATAAATGTGCTACAAATGTTGTGCTGATTCTGGGCTCTTTTTCTATGATACTACTAAGATGCTTGGTGACCACTGATATGCACTGTTTATGCTTTTCACAGAGAAAATGCTGGGTGTTGGGCTGCTGATATGTTCTATCATATATTTGTTGATTTTCTGGTGTTGTTTTGCCCCTTTTATGTACCAGAGTTGTTTATTCCATTACTAAGTAGTTATAGAGTGGGGATCTTGGCGTGGGGCTTGGTAGTTTCAGTATTTTGTTTGTTTGAGGTAGTAATGCTGTTGAAGTTATATTTGGTGTTATCATGGTTTGGAAATTGTAAGGGTACACGTCTTTTTCCATTTATATCACATTTACTTGCCCCAAAAACAAAATTATATAAATACCTAGAGGTAAAGAGAGCTAATTAAAAACCCTAAACATATTCACTAATATCTCCTCGTTTTCTTCCACTTCCACTTCCTTCTAACCCTAAAATCTCAATGGTCCTCAATCTTTGGACACCACAACGGATATTTCGGTTTTGCTCTTACATTTATTTAACAAATGTATTTCATTTGTGGTTAATTTTTTTTTCCTACCTACACATATAACAAATTAGTTTTTATCGCATACCTGAACAACTATTGATTTATTGCCATGTTCTTACGGCACTAGCATCCTAATTTATTGGAAATTGGTGTTCATGCGTCTGCATTGTGATAGATCGGTGTGTACAATTATTTTTTATTATTAATAAGGTATTTAGTTGGCATATTTGTTCTTTGCTCTCTGCAAATGTTGTAATTATCTTTTGGGGGCAAACAAAATCGGACATCAAAGTAGTAGCTTTTGAGACAATTGTGGGGCTTCAAGTAAACATAGGAAGAGAGAATTATTCCTATCGGAGAGGTATCGAACAGTAGCAAAACTGGCTGTGTTAGGGACAAGCCTTTTGGTGCAAATTTATCATATTTGGAATTGCTACAATGTGCTATATTGCAAATTCCAAAAGTTTGACTGGCGGAAGGCACAACCCGCTAGTTTTACACTTAGGCCTACCCCTACAATAAAATATTCTTTGGTTGGTGCACATATATGAAAGGATCTCGGCCACATATCACTCCGGGTCAGGGTACTAGATCGTGGCATCAGAATCGGTATCGGTGATACAATTGAGGGACTCCTAAGATTCAAAATGGGAGCCGGGAGGGACATTCCCTTTTCTAAGGATTGCTTTGCTGCGTTGTTTTGATGTATCGATTGATATCGGATAATATCAGCCAATACATTGGTAAATATCAGTATCGAAGATCCTAAATCCCGATAGCGCAAGGCTCAACCCGGCCACATCAATTGGCGGTTCACTAATCTGTGCAGACTATGTAACTCCACCCCTCAAATCTGCTCTAATCGCCTTTTAAGTCTCCACTGTTCTCTCAGGCATTGCCATTGGAGGGATGTCAAATTGCCAAAATCCTACATCTTCATCCTAGCTATTGCTAGTGGCATCCTTGTGAGAATTTAGTGAAATCGGTGTTGGCATCTCTTTCAAAATTAGCCGAATCGGTGTCCCCACTCTCCTCCCTTGATTATGTTACAAAAGAGAAGCTCTGTATTATTTTTGTAATGAAAAGCGTAACAACTAAAGATAAAGTTACAAAAATATATATAGAGAAAAACTCAGACCCTAAGTAGCCTTAATGACTAAACTACCTTTTAACTAAAATAAAATAACAAAATAACAAAAAATACACTTTTACATCCCAGCCCCCCCCCCCCCCCCCCCAAAAAAAAAAAAAAAAAAAAACTCATAATGCGAGCCCCGTGAGCAATGAAAGTTTACCAAACAAGAACTGAAAAAGAACTGAAATGTGAATCTTGGTAAAGAAGTTGGCAAGCTGGAAAGATAAAGAAATGAGAGGTAAATCAATAGTACCAATCTGGAAATGCTGACGAACAAAGATACGTGGCAATAAGGACTGCTTCTCCCCAAAAAGTAGCAAGGACAGAGGAGGAAAAAAGAAGAAAGCGAGCTATGTCAAGGATGTGTCAATATTTTCTTTCAGCTCAATCATTTTGTGCGGGAGTATCAGAAGATGAAGATTGATGAATAGTGCTAGATGCAGCAAAAAAGTCAAAATTCTATTAAAAAATACTCTCCACCCAAATCAGAATGGAGGATCTTGATAGTAGTCGAAAATTGAGTGTGAACCATGGAGTGAAAAAGACAATAAATACGAAAGAAATCAGATTTGTAAGACATGAAATACACCCAACAAAAACAACTATGATCATCAATGAACGAAACATAATATACTGACCCGCCTTTTGTTGTAATGAGAGGACCCCACACATCAGTAGAAACAAAAGAGAAAAGAGATGTCGAAAGTGAATTGCTTTTAGGAAAAGGTACTGTTAACATTTTCACAAGTTTACAACTACTGCATTCAGAAATATCAGTAGCAGACACTTTACCCAAGCCACCAGACTGGACTAATTGTTTTAGATGTTCACCAGACAGATGACTTAACTTAGAATGCCAAATATAAAAAGGAGAAGAATGTTGACATAAAATAAAAGAAGATAAAGCCGCAAAGGAGAAATCTAAAGGAAGATGCCAATTTTTCAACACATAAATCACTAGTCCGACGCCCAATCCCAACTTGCTTCTAGGACATCCGATACTGAACAACACAACCAGAGGAAGAAAACAAAACGTCAAAACCAGAATCAGAAAGCTGACTAATAGATAATTTACTGATACTCAATTGTGGTAAATAAAAGACATTTGCTATTGATAATGAAGAAGATGAAGAAGGAATAACATAACCAATAGATATAACTTGTATAGAGGCGCTATTGGCAATAGAAATAGTAATTGGAGATGAGGGGGAAGTAAAATTACTACGACTCGACAAATCAGGGTACATATAATGAGAAGAACTAGAATCAAATATCCAAGTAGTAGAGGAAATACCGATCAAATAAGAGCTATGCAAACCTGAGGAGAAAGTAGTCATAACAAATACATGAGATTGGAGCCCAAAGGATGTGCATGGTCTAAAACTGCTCAAACAGAGACTGCATTAAAGAAAATGGAGTATCGCGAAAAGGTGAGAATCACCAAATCACATGCATAACATAGACTATACTAAAGAAAATGGAGTACCACTGAAAGGCGAGAAACACCAAATCGCATGCCCAATGCTAATAATTCCCATGCAACATGATACTAATAACTTACAGTTTAATCGTCCAACAAGTCAAAGAGCAGAGAAGAAACTACAATACCAAAATATTGCGAGCTGAGTCCAAAATATCATATCGTGAGATATTAAAAATTTCATACCAAAGAACCAAGGATCAGATTGTGCAAACAAACCAATTATCGGGTATCAGGTATCGGGTATCGGGTCTCTCCCAAATTTGCAGCAAATTAATTAAAATTTCCAACGTAGAGAACATTCATGAGAGAACAGAATAAAGTTCTAAAAATGCTCGTCCAAAATAACCAAGACTCAAGAGATCAAAAGAATCAAAAGCTAACAATCAAGAGATCTCACACCAACCAAATCGCCGATAGGAGAAGAAGTCCGATGGAGGTCGATTTGGCAAAAAGGGAGTGCCAAACCATAGATCTGTTGTCGCAGAGGGAACCAGTAGCATATATTAACTTCCAAACAAGGGTTTGGAGACCAAATCTAATGAAGGATAGATTCGAAAAGTCCAGTGAGGCTTGTCTATGTTCGGAGATGCAGACGAAGGGTCGGTGAGACTCGTCGGTGGTTTCCAAGGTAGGAGGAAGGGTTATTGGTGGTCTCCAAACTAGAAGAAGAGTCGTTGGTGGTCGTCGGACGAAAAAGGAGGGACATCGGTGATCGCCAAACCAGAAGAAAGGCTCGTCAGTGGTTGCCAAACCAAAAAGAAGGATCGCAGTTGTTGCCGGAGGGATGCTTCGAAGAGGACGAAGGAGTTTCAGAATGAAGAGATCGTCGGGGCTAGGGTTTTGAAGGGGCTAGGGTTTCAAAAAGGAGATAAAGGTTGCACATGTCGGTGATGGAGAAAGGGTTAGAGTTTCGGCGCTGGTACTCGCTGAAAAAAAGAAAAGATTGCCGATTGTCGGCTCTAATACCATGTTATAAAAGAGAAGATCTCTATTTTGTCTGTAATGAAAAGCTTAACAACAAAAGATAAAATTACAAAAATATATACAAAGAAAAACTTAAACCCTAACTAGCCTTAATGACTAAACTACTATTTAGCTAACAATAAAATAACCAACGATACATGTGTAGAAGTGATGGGTGAAAGACTTTCCGATGCCATTATGGGGTGTCAAAGACAATAAGGGCTCCTCAGAATCTGTCTAAACCATATCTTAAACCTCAAAGTCACCTCCTCGAAAGTCCCCTATAAAGTTGCTTGGTGACTCCAAAGTATCTAGAGGTATGTTGAGCCCAAAAACCATAACTAGTGTGCTTGGTTTCCTCTCTGTTTGATCTGTTCCTGATTTGGTCGATTTGTTTGGCTTAGGCAATTTGTTCGATCTGTTTAGTTGGTTCGCACTCTTGAGTCGCTACGTTACTAGATTCGCGATCTGTTTGATTCACGCGCTATTTGGTTTCCTCGTCTCTTTTTTTACATGCTCACATCAGTTGTTGGGTTCCTAAGATAAATTTGTGATTCTCAAAAATGATGAGTTGCCCAAATGTATTACCTCTAAGTGTTTAAATGGACTGAATTTTTTGGCTTGGACACATGCATTTAAAGTTTTTCTTAAAGGAAAGAAACAGTTGAGTTATATTACAAATCATCCTCCTGAAACAGACGATTCTAAACTTGCAGATTGATAAGTTCAAATTCAGTGGTTATGGGTTGATTGTGACACATTTTGGAGCCCCATATTGCCATTGCTGTGAAATTTTGTGATACTTTAAAGAAAATTTGGGTTTCCCTTGGGGACTCTTTCTCTAACCAGATTAATGTGTGCCGAGTTTATAAGCTTTAAGAGCAACTTTTCGCCACTATGCAGTCGTAAGTCTCTAACTCAATATTATAGCACTTTGAAGAGTATAATATCAGCACCAACCTTTTACCACCGATGTAGTGCGGCAGAGGCGCTACTACAAGGATTTTATAGTTGTCCCCCGTTCTTTTGGCTTAGACCATGACTTGTGGGGATTCAAAGATTGAATTATTTCTAGTGAGACATTACCAACTGGTGCTAATACCTATTATTGCCTACTACATTCTTCTCTAGGGCACCTACCTATTGTTTCTTGCCCATCCTCAACTCCTTCTGAGTCTTCCGTTTTCGTTCCACAGAATGGTTGTCGTGGCACTATTTGTAGTTGTCGCGCTGATCAAAAGTGCGATCATTGTGGTGGTACTAATCATATTGAACCCTATTGTCAACGGAAGTATAATGCGCCCAACTATGCTAATCAGGTTGCTGATGAAATTTTAGAGACCCAACTTCCATCTCTTTAGCACACCCTAGACGGGAGGCTTCTTCTGCTAGTTCCATGAGGCACTCATTACTCAATTGAGTGAGCTTGTTCACACATTAAGCTCTGCTTATTCTACCTCTGCCATTGCTACTTCAGCAAACTCGGGTAATATTGCATATGCTGGTACTTTGTCTCCATCATGGGTTCTTGATTCTGGCGCTAATTCCCACATGTCTAGTAATCCATCTTTATTTTCTAATTTGGCTCCAATCTATCATCATATTGTCTTGGCTAATGGATGATCTAGTCTAGTACATGGATGGAGTTTCCTTCATCCTTGTTCATCCTTTTCCTTGTCCCTGAATCTTTATATCCCTAACTTTTTGTTCAATTTGTTACATGTGAATCAGTTTACTAAAGCTTTGCATTGTTTATAATGTTTTCTTCTCCTCCTCCTTATACTTTTCAAGACTTCCACACCAAGAAGATGATTGGTTTGGGATATGAGAAAAATAGCCTCTATTTTTTGGATACTAATCGCCAACCTAGTACCACCTCTACCTTGAAAGCTTCTGTTTCTGCCCTTTAGTGGCATCCCACCCCTGTCGTCCTCTTTGGTTAATTTGAAATCTGCTATTCCGTCCTTGAGTCCTATGTCTCATTTTGAGTCTGAAGCTTGTCAATTTGACAAGCATTACTGTAATTTTTTCCCTTGAATTAGTCATAGTCGTAAGACTAAGTTCTTTGATCTTGTTCATACAAATATTTAGGGTCAGTCTCGAACTTGTAGTGTTAATGGATACTTCTATTTCATTGTCTTTGTTGTTGATTTTTTCCCGCATCACTTAGCTTCTTTTGATGAAGCAACGAGCTAAATTACCTTTTGTGTTTTCTAAGTTTTATAATGAAATTGTTACACAGTTTGGCAAGCGTATCAAAAATTTTCGATCTGATTATGCCTTAGAATACACGCAGTCGGTTGTTAACCATTTCTATGTTGATTGTGGTAACATTCATCAGACAAGTTGTGCTCATACCTCTCTAAATAATGGTGTGGCCAACCATAAGCATCGTCACTTATTAGATGTTGCTCACGCCATATTCTTTCACATGCAGGTACCAAAACACTTTGAGTGAGGCTGTTCATACTGCTTGTCATCTCATTAACCACATGCCTTATGTTGTTCTGAAGTCTCCGTTTTTCCTTATTACATCCTGATTCTTCTCCTTTTCCCTCACTCCTCGGTTGTTTGATTTGTTGCCTTGTTCACGTTCTCGATCCTAGTCTTGATAAGTTTTCTCCTCCAGTCCGTAAATGTATTTTGCTTGGATACTCTTGTACTCAAAAGGGCTATAGATGTTATCATCCTGAATCTCGTCGATATTTTCGAGTCAACCCCCTTCTTCATTTCTTCCGGCAAGGAGTTACCCTAAAACATTATCTCTAGTCGTGAGGGGGAGCCGACTTCTACTATGTTACCCCTCCCATTTTCCTTTCCCTGAGCCGGTACCATCTAACCATCCTTTGCTGGTGCATCAGCGATCTCAAGATAGGCATGTTGTCCGTTTTGGCCCGATAACATCATCTTCCCTATTGAGGATTCCTACTTTATCTCCCTCTTCTCCACCAAATGCTAACTTACCCATTGCCTAGCGCCAAAGTAAATGTAGTTGTACCTAACATCCTATTGCTCAGCTTGTTTTATATGATTGTGTCTCTTCCTATCCTTCCTCCTTTGCTCCTTTGCTAACACCTTATCAGTTGTCTCTATTCCTTTCTCTTACAAGCAGGCTCTGTCTTTGTCTGGTTGGAAGCACACCATGGATGAGGAGATGAGTGTTCTTCATAAGAATCACACTTGGGAGCTTACACCTATTCCTCTTGAGAAACATGTTGTTGGTTGTCGCCGGGTATATACCATCAAATATCTTCCTAATGGGTCTATAGAGCGCCTTAAAGCTCGTTTAGTGACCAAAGGCCATATACTATTATACTCAGACATAAGGTGCTGATTATTTAGAGACTTTTTTCGCATGTGGCATGCCTTAACTCGGCTCACTCGATATATTATGTCGAGAAGTGAGTACATAGTTTGTCGATTACGTAAGGCTTTATATGATTTGAAGCAATCTATTCATGCCTAGTTTGATTGCTTCAGTTTTGTTGTTTTTGCTTATAGTTTAGGCACTCCACCTATGATCATTTTGGTTTTGTCCATCATTCGTCTAGTGGGACTATTGTGCTGGTTGTTTATGTTGAATGTTGATGCCATTATTCTTTCCAATGATGATTTTGCTAGTATTGTTGCCATCAAACGACATTTGAGTATCTATTTTCATACCAAGGAGTTAGGTGCTCTTGTTACTTTCTCGGGGTCGAGGTTGTCGGCTCTTCTCATGGTATTTCCCTATCTGAACGTAAGTATGCCCTTGATTTTTTTATCTGAGACTGGGTGTCTTGGTGCTATTCCTATTGATACTCTTATAAATTCCACATTTAAACTTTGACCTTAAGTCTGATAATCTCTTTCCTAACGTCGGTCATCGTCATCTAGTTGGGAAACTCATTTATCTTACGGTTACTTGCCCTGAGATTACTCATGCAATGGTTATCCAATATATGCATGCTCCCCATTAGTCTCAATATGATGTTGTTCGTCATATCTTGCATTATTTGAAGAGCACTCTTGGTCAGGGTTTATAATGTCAACCATCTAATTACTTGTCTATAGCGGGTATTAGTGATGTAGATTGGGCTAGTAGCAGCTCTAATGGGCATTCTACCTCTAGTTATTGTACTTTCGTGTATAGAAATCCTATCACTTGGCGTAGTAAAAAATAAACTGTCGTTGCTCGTTCAAGTGCCGAAAATGAGTACTGTGCTATGCCCCATACATCCTCTGAGATGTTACGGATCCAGTCTATTCTCCTAGATTTCAACATTACAACTCCTACTCTTATGTACATTTTTGTGGCAATTAGGCTTAAAACTTTTATTGCTAAAATTCTGGTTTTCCATGAGCAGACTAAGCATATCGAGGTAGATTGTCACTTTATTCGAGAATTGTTGATGCAAGAAGCGTATCGTCACTCCTTATATTCATTCCGAAGACTAACTTGGAGATATATTCACTAGGCTTTTAGCTCGTATTTGTTTCTTGACATTTATGCTCCAGCTTGAGGGGGAGTGTTAGCATACTAGCTTTATTTTACTCCTCAATCTGAAGGGTATTATTGTACTAATATCATAGTGATTTAATATAAATAGATGTGAGGTGAAAGGAGCTAATTAAGTTCCTAAACCAATTTTCCTTCTCTCTTTCTTCTCTCTTCTCTTATTCCCAAACACAAAGTTTTCCAAGTTCTTCATACTTCAACCAGCTCTACGGCCCACAAAGTTACGCTAAACTTTTCCCACAAAAATACATAGGCTCAAGCATAAGCCCCCCTCTGCATAAGCCTATTATGAATATTAAGTCTACCCTAAAAGGCTCGTGGTTAGACTTGAGTTAACTAGATTAACCTCACATAAACTCTTCAAAAGGATTGTTAAATCAATGGATCTTAATGCGCTTGCAAAACTGTGTAAGAATTTCATTATAAAGCTTGGAGGCAGGCAATTTAGATATTTGTTTTAGTCAAAAAAACCAAGTTATACGAAAAACGTCATTAACAAAGATAACAAAATAAAAATATCCATTAATAGTAAACATGTGAAAAGAACCCCAAAAACCAGTGAGCTGAGTAATGAGTGCATCATGAGAGCAGAAGTCACTTGACTCGAGGGTGCGGTGATGATAGCCAGTCGGAGTGGTGAGTTTCCATTAATAACCTAATGGGCATAGTTGGGTTTCCCACACTTCTTCCAATAATATGGTTCTGTGTGATTAGTACTACCACAATGATACACTTTCAATCATCACAAGTACTTGAACGACCACCATCACGTGAGCCACCACGCGGACCAGTAGAAATAGTGCCACAGTTACGACCACTGGAAACTAACGCCGAATATGCAGAAATAGAGATCGAAGAATAAGATCCAACTGACAATTGGCACAAAGAGGAACGTAATAATCGAGAATAAGCATTAGCTGCTGTGGGTGATGTCTCACTAGCAATAATTTGATCTTTGAACCCCGTAACCTAAGATCCAAACCAGATAAGAGAAATGCAACCATAAAATCCTCCCAAAGGTGTCTTTGTTGTTGCAAATCTGAGCTAAAAAGACGATGCTGCAATTACCGATCCTACAAATTTTTCAAATTGCTATAATAGTCAGCAAGAGATTTATCAAATTGCTTGGTGATAAAAATATGCTCATAATGTTCATAAATCCGAGAGACATTATTCTAATTCGAGAAATAGTCAGCAAGAGAATCCTAAATTTTCTTTGAAGTGTCACAAAATTCCACTGTAGTAGCAATGTGAGGTTCCAAATTGTCAATGGACCATACAATGGATTTCATTGACTCTTTATCTATGTAGTGAGCATTTGTGGAGGTCTTAGTTGTTTTCCTCCTTTTTTGTGGAGTTTTGTTTGTTCTCTCGTTTTTGTAAGGGGTTTTCCTCCCCTTGTTTTTGAGTGGCATTCCCTTAGCGCCTCGTTTATTTGATTTATCTTACTAATCCAAAGGAAAAAATAAAACACTCTACACACACAATCTATATCCACAATGCATAAATTCTCTTGAGCAAATTACAAGAGTACTTACCTGCTTTAAGTAGCATATGACTCCAACATTGACCAGTTCCCCGACATCACTTGCCGTACTTTGTGAAAGTTTTTCCCCGTCTATCCACTGTGTAGTAAGAACCTTTCTTGAAGTATATTTAGTATATGTCTTTGGTATAACAACCTGAAACAGAAAATAATAATGTACAGGTCTTTGGTTATTGAGATCGGAGACAGCATCATTTAAATAGTAAATTGCTTGGCACCAATTCAGTAAATGATAATAAAATTTTGATGCCTATTTTAAAATGTAAGGATCTCTCAGATCCTGGAATGCCAATTGTGATGGGAATTTTTTTTTTTTTTTGATAAATAAGATGGACATACGCAATGTACATATATTTGAAAACAATGCTTCTCAAGATGAATAAAATTAATTCCCTCAGTCGTCAAAATATATTTTTATTTGTATTAACTTTCTAATGGTGGAGGTTCTGTACATATCCTGTTACTGTGTGGTGGGGCAGATGCAACATGTTTTCTGCTGCGTGCAGTTGGGGTTCTGCTGCAGAAAGTCTCTATGCCCTACACTGCAAATGGTGAGCAAAAATATAACTGCCAGAAAATTTATCCTTGTTGTTTTGCCGCCATCAAGAAAGAACAATTCCCCAGTCGTGCGCAATAGTACAACCGCCAGAAGACATCATGCTTGTTGGGAAATCATATCTTTTTGGATTCTGTCTCCCCCAGATTTTTTGAACTGTGGCCAAACTGGTGGATTGATAGCAACCAGGGAAGAATTTTACTTTAGGGACAGCGCCAACAAAAGGTTGGAATTAATTCTTTGATTCCTTTTTGTTTGGTCTTTAATTTAGCTTTTCCTTTCTTGACAAGATTACCTTCCTTTCTTGATTAGTATAAATATATGAGGCTATCCCTCTTTGATGGTAAGCCATTACATGCAAAAATTCTTTTTGGTATCAGAGTCAAATCATTCATCAGAAGAAAAAAGACATGCCAAACCCTAACTTCTTCATCGCACAGGCCATGCCTAGCCCTAACTACTTCGTCGCATAGCCGTAGTTTGCAACGAACAACCACACCATCGACCGACGCACAGCCACGTCAACCACTCCCTAGCCACCCATGCAACAATTGACCCTGTCTCCATCAACCACGTCGCGACATCTCTAGTTCGGGACACTTCTCGGTGGTTCATGAATTCTTTATCCTAGTTCGATTAAGTTCTGTGCAACTGATCTCTCTAGTCTATTGAGCACTTGGTGAGCTTATGTTACACTGAGTCCAGTTCTTCTCTCACGCTCCACCTTGAGACTCTCTAGTTCTCTTTGATTTGCTAATGTCGCAAATTTTTCCATTATTCTTCATATTGTTTTTCGGGGCATTTTTCGGTAACAATACCCTTCGTTTGCCGTGTCTCTGGCCTTTTTGCGATGATATCTCTGTGATTTTCTTTCTTTGCTACACAATATGACTGAATCAGGTGAAAAATGTCCCCAAATCATTCAAATCAAATTTTTTTGTATCTCAACATGACCCTGCCCATCAAGGGCTATAAGGGTTATGCATGTGTCATTCTTTTGTTCAGCCTCATGAAACCTGGAAAAAATTCATGTTTTGCAAGAATTTATTTTTGGGCAAATCCCATTCCTTTGGTCTCTAAATTTTTCTGTACTCTAAAATAGATGTCCCTTGCATGCACGAATTTTTGTAGAACCAAGTTCCAGGTTCTTCATATTTTAAAATTTTCAATTCCGAAATTACCAAAACACTGTTTTGAACAGCGATTTAAAATAGTGCCATTTTCTCGTAGGAAATTGCTTTTTGCATGAAACCAGTGAGAAAAATTAGATTTGCGTCTTATCTTTTCAATCCCACTTGAATCATTCGAAAAGCATAAGTATAGAAAAAATTATGTTATTTTTCCCAGGTGTACCGGATTTGGATGCCCTGTAATTAACAATTGTTTTCTCCCAAAATATAAGTATTTTTTAGCAACGTTAAGTCTCAGAGTTCTCTAATATCTATATACATTTCTACAAAAAAAAAAGAAAAAAGAAAAAAATTATTTTTGGATAAGGGCACTGTTTGGATTTTTAAAGTTCAGTGACAGATTATGTTCCCTGTCTTTCGAGTAGACCAGATCTGTCACTCTTTCTTATTTTAACTAAAACTCGATTTTAGAGGAAGATCCAAGAAAATTTTTTTCATGAAAAGTGTAGAGGACATCTTAAATTAGCTACCTGCAAAATTTTAGAAAAGTTTTGCTATTTTTAAATCCTTATATACAGAGGCTGAGTTTGCTTTCTTGCTGCTGTGACTTTAGTTCTTAAGAATATCATGGTGGATTTTTAAGTACCTCTTGTTGTACTGTTTGTCATGCTACATTAATTGCTTATATGTAGATAGTGATGAAAGAATATTGTTGAAATTAATGTGATTAAGTGGTCGCATGCTAATATGTTGAAAATTGAAAATGTAGTATAGAACATCCTTATGTGAATTGTAGGTGCACCAAGTCTTGTCATGATAAAATTTGATATTCACATGCGGAGTGTTGTATCTTGCATAAAAATTGATATCAAAATGATGAGTTAATAGTTTACATCATGGGTTTGCATACCCATAGGATAACATTATTAATACTTTTCAGGAAAGTCTCCTGGCAGATCTTGTGCTCTGTTTTTTCAGAGTCTAGCAGACACCTTGAGAAAGTCCTCGGGTGTATTTTTTTTCAGGGGAGTCCCCGGCCAACAACTTGGGGGAGTCCCTGGTGTATTTTTTTTTTTTGGGATTCCCTGTTAAGATATATATAACATATTAATAATGTTATCCTATGGGTATGCCCATAGCAGCTATTGTAGTCCTTTATATCTTAATAAATATGTGCGTATGCCTCACAATGAGAATACACATTTTCAGTATTTCATCTCTCATATTTTAACATAGTATTAGAACCATGGAACCCTAGCCGGCAGTACCAAACCCTAACCCTAGCCTTCAGTCGTCAGCCACCAGCCCTAAAACCTTAGCCGCCAGCACCCCAGCCGCCGCCAGTACCAAACCTAGTCACCGACCACCGCTGACCCTTCCAGGCCCCTTGCCAACCATTGTCAGGCCTTCGCCGACCCTTGCCGACCACCATCGGGCCTTCGCCGACCTCCGTCAGGCCTTCGTCGACCACCACTAGCCTTCGCGACCAACCACAATCGCCGGAACAAGCTTCAAACCTTCTCGCCAACCACCACCAGCCTCCATAACCTCTCTCTTTCCCTCACTGCATCTTTAAGCCTATACAATGGGCTGTGGTTCTATGATGTCTGCTGGTTTGATGATGTAGAGAGGGTTCAAAACAATTCTTTGTCATTCTTCCGTGTGGTTGTGATTTGTGCTTTGTGGTATTTTTGGTCTCCTTGTTGGTAGATAGGGATGTCAGAGGATTCGGTAACCAGCGAATCCTAGGTTGAAGCTGGACGGTAGCATACCACGGAGGTTGTCTAATCCTCCACACGGTTGGTTAAACAGCGACTCGATGGTGCCAATGGGTATACTCTATGGAAAAAGAGCGTCCTTAAGTCTCTTCAGGGTATGGAGCTTGATTCTCATCTGTTTGATGATCCTCCATCAGCAACATCAGTGACCTTCCGGACTTGGACCCGGGATAATGCCCGGATATTTAGTCAGTTGCTGAACTGAATGGATCCGTCTGTTCAGCCTTTGGTGGCGAACAATGACATTGTGCGAGAGATTTGGTCATCGTTAGAATCGATATATTCATCCACTAATGATCTTTCTCGCCTCTACAATGTTATGAGAGATTTCTTTCAGTCCTAGCAGTTGGAGAAGCCCCTTCAGGATCATTTTATGCAGTTCAAAGTTTTGGCTAACGAGTTTGATCGCATCCTACCATTCACGAATCAACTGTCCCAGTTCCAGGAGCAGAGGCAGCAACTCTTGGTGGTATGTTTTCTTGCTAGTCTGGACTCCGAGTTTAACTCAGCTCTTAGATCCTGGCTGGGGCGAACATTCCCACTCTCTTCGAGACATTCTGTCATGTGAACCAAGCGACTCGTTGGGATGAGTCTCGTGGTCCATCTCCGATGGAGAATTCTGATCAGTCTGCTTTGGCAGGATTTCATGGTGGCCGCAATAGTCGAGGGCATGGTCATGGTAGTGCCAAGTTTGGTTGTGATGGCGATCGTGAGACCTGTACATGCCACTATTGTAGGGTCCCGAGACACATTCGGAGTGAGTGTTATAAGCTTCATAGGAAACCCCCATTAGTGGCAAATGCCACAGCTGATCCCAGCCAGCAGGACCATGGCCAGACAAGTTCTCAAGGGGTGCCCAACTCATCCAGACAGATTGTTGAGATGACTGCTGCAGAGTATGACCAGTATATGTATGGTCAATTTGGACAGAGTACAAGTTCCTCTGAGGCACCAACGGCTACCTTTGCAGGTAACCCTACAGTATATGTGGCCACTGCACACACCTGGGTCATTGATTCTGGAGCTTCCGCTCACATGGTTGAATCATCAGGTATTCTATCCGATTATAAGCTGACTCCTGGTCATGCTGGTGTTTTGGTTGCCAATGGATCCTCCTTAGCTGTTGAAAGTTGTGGTGTTGCACTACTGAATCTTGCTCTTCCTTTACATAATGTCTTGCATACCCCTGATAATCCTTTTAATCTGTTATCTATTAGTCAGATTACTACTGATTTGGGCTGTTCAGTGACGTTCTTCCCTGATTACTGTATTTTTCAGGATCTTACGACGAAGAGGACTATCAGTAGAGGCCGAGTCTCGAGGGAGTTGTACCTGCTGGATGCTACTCCTGCTCAGGCATACTCTGCCTTGTCTCCTTCCGCTCTTGATGTCCATTATCGTCTTGGGCATCCTAGTTTGTCAAGTCTTAAAATTGTTTATCCTAGTTTCCGTTCTGTATCTGCCATG
>JAULJZ010019228.1:0-15842 GCA_032270985.1 Heliamphora pulchella
TTTCTTTTCTTCTTCTTCTCTCTCTCTCTCTCTCTCTCTTTCACACACACACACACACACACACACACACTCTATGTCTTCCCTATTGCATCCTAATATTTTCTCGTTGTCTCAAAGATCAACTGGGATGTTGTCTTTAGTGGAAAAGTAGGATGGCTTTTTTTTTTGTTTTGTTTGGTTTTATCATGGTGAGCATTTTGGATTGCTGTTGCAGTATTTTTGATCGGGTCTTTTGGATGTGTCGACCGAGCAAGATGAAGATGAATCTGCTTAGATGTGCCTTGATTTCATAGTCATTATTACTAGGATAGTTCGGCACTAAAGGATTTATTAGATTCACTCCTAATCACATTGTTGCTGAGATGTGCTCTGATTGTAACTAAGATAGTTCGGCACTAAAGAATTTATTGGATTCACTCCTCACCAACAATGTGATTATCTGCCTGCTCATTTTGCTTGAATTTTTTCCCACTATTGCGGCCCTGTCCTTCAAGAAAATGCTCATGCTTAGCATGCTTTGTTATGTCCAGAATCTCTCATGGCGGCTAATTATATGTTTGACACGATCCGTTTCTCTCTCTTTCTTTTTTTCGTATCACTGGGTTCAGTTTCCTACATAGCATAAAAAGTGCAGTAATATTTCAAATAAATAAGTTTTCCATAGGTGTGTACTGCATTCAATTCAGGCTTAGCCTGTTTAATGGAACTAATCTGTTAACCTTGAACTTATCAATTTTATCTGGAACAATTATCTAATTTGATGATTTTGTACTTTTACAGCTTGGAAGAAGCATTTGAAGCTTTAAAAACATTTGAGATTCTTGGAATTGGGAAGGAGCTTAGTATAGGGGCTTCCACTTGCCCCTCTGTGGTGGATACTCTTGGGTCTTCATCTTCAAGTTTAAAGGATTTGTTCTATGCACTGAACGTTAATATGCTACTAAAATGCGAGATTAATGAGGATGTTTTTGTGGTAATTTTTAAGATTTGGCACTGATAAGTTTTATTAGCTTGAATTTTGCCTTTGTATGAAATTTGAATATTACATGCTGATGCACATTACATTGATCTCTGTCCTCTTTCTCCGCCAGGGCGTTGCATCAAGACTTAAATCATCTGTCCACAATGCAAATTCATTGCTTGACTTCTACTACTCTATAGGAAGCTTGAGGCTTATTAAGGTAATTAATACCCTGGAACAAATATTTAATTCTTACCTCAATCTGCATTAGGATCTTACCATTTTCCCACATCTCGTATACGCGGCTGCTGAAGGAATTTTCTTTTTCCATTCTTATTATGCACAACGATATCTTTTGGCTGTTAAATAATTTCTTGCTTTTCTTTACTGTTAGCAGAGCTTTTTAATGTAACTCCCGACCCTTGCTTTCTTTCTATGATGTTTTTCATTGATTTTCCATGCAGGATCAAACCTCTGAAGTTGATGTGCTTCTCGTTGATGCTGATGGAGTTTTCCATTCCATAAAGGTTGGTACCAATACTATAGGGCACGATATTGAATATTTAATACACAATTGGTGTGGTGTTTGCGTGGATAGGTTTGCGAGTTTGTTTGTGTTTATTTGTGCCTTGTATAGGTTTTCCATGTCTTTCCTAGAGGGAAAAAACTTATTTTGTGTATGCTTGAGTTTTATGTTAAAAAAATTATTGTAGGCGCTCAGTCAAAGTGATGGAAGGTGGCGCTATAGTTCCAGCAACCCTGCATCAAGTACTTATGCTGCCGGTAATAATTTGCCTCTGATGTGTATAAGTATCATGATCTTCTGATTGTGTTGGCTGCCATATTTTTAACGTCTGCTCAGGATGCTTAACATTTCTCATTTCCGCATTTATGTATTAATACTTGTTTTATACCAATCCTCGGCTTTATTAACTTATGCAGGAGTAGCACTTCAAACACTTGCTGGAGTTGTCTCATTATCAACTTCTGAGATTGATCAATCTTTGGTGAGTTGAATTCTATTGTTTCTCTTCTGGAAAAAAAAAGTGTATTGTGAACATCGGGCATCATTTTGTTCCTTTTGAACACATAAAAAGAATAGATACTCCATATCTCTAGGTTTAACTATTTTGATTTTCAGTGATTCTACAATCGTGTGCATTGAGCCGTTGCACTGATGTTTAGTAGGAAGTTTGTTTATTTAAAGATGACGTGTGATAGTATTAAACTCGTGCTTAGGTGTAGTGCTGAAATGTATGGTTGTTTATCCCGAATGGTTGACTTGGTAAATTATGAGGTTTATCCTTGCATCATCATTGTCGTCTGTGTGTGTTGGTTTCATTTGGTGGTTACCTAGGATTTGCTTGAAGCCTAGAACAATATCTGGGCTTGGGATTCATTTATGAATTTTTATCTCCCTGTCTTGCTGGAAAAAAGAAAACAGAAGAATTCATTGCTTGAGAGATGATGTTTCTCCTACGCTTTGTAATGAGAAGAATTATTGGAAATTATTTATAAACATTGCAATGAAAACTATTAAGGGCATTGTCCTTGCAATGTCAGCAGTAATGTGACACTATCAATTGATTCATTGATTAACTAGGGTCTTGGCTAATTGTAGCACCATATCTTGTCTCAGCCGAGCCTTTTTGGAAATCCCAAAAGGATGTGGATACCTAGTAGTTATGGGGTCATCACCTTGGTTCAAGTAGGAGTTTTGGGAAACTAGATAGTAGTACCATGTGGAGTTTCCCCTCTTTGAACCATTCAACAATAAAGGTTTAGGCGTCACTGTCAGTAAATTAACTTGTCAACTCATTCAAGCTAGTGCCCGGTGACAGTGAATATTGAAAAAACCAGAAATGATATAAAACATGCCTAGATGGGGGTGTGAATAGGCACAAAACCACCAAATAAAAATAAACTACCAACCTATATGTAGAAATAAACGAGGCACATTTTTACGTGGAAACCTCAAAGTGCAAACTTTCCTAGGACAAAAACCACAGTTCCAATCACACTGTAACAGAGAAGTCTACACTTAATCTTTTGATAAGTAGATGATAGATGCACGTAGACACCAAGGAGTTTCCACATGTATACACTACAAGAGAAACGAAACAAAAAACCTAGAACATCTATACATCGTCTCTTTATTTGAAAGCCTTTATTGGTCCCTGTTTTATTTTTTTTATAATTTTGAAAGAAAGTCAAATCAACCCAAGAACCAATTATATGAAAACAGCCAAATTTCTAATGTTCAATTTAAAATTATGTTTTCCCAGTCCCATCCATCAGAAGGTTTCTAATTGCATTCTCTCCAAATATTATTACCTTGTCTTCCTACTAAAATGCTTTCTTCTTCTTCTTCTTCTTCTTCTTTTGACCCTTCTATGCTACTTGTGGTCATAAATCCAGCCCCTTTTGGTTATTGTAATTTCTGAATAGTGGTTTTCTTCTGTGTTGCAGTTTAGTTGCTACTTTACATTTTTTTTTTGAGAAGAAGCTGACAACCATAAAGGATCTCGAGCTTCAACATAACAAAGCTTTTTTCCTAATGGCATAAGTAGGAGAAAGTTGAAGAAGTTGAAAATAGAATTACAACTCTATTTGTACACGAATTAATCATGTTATTCCGGATTTTAGAAGCCTTTTTCTGGAGTTGTGCATACTCTTTTAAACTAATATCAATTCTGGAGGATCAAATCATTCATTTGTATTCTTATTCCTTTCAAACTCTCATAAGGGAGGCCTTACCCCTTTAGTGGAAGAAGAAAGATTGAAATATCACTCCTAACTCTTCTTCTCGTTGATGGATGAGAGTAATACTGATAGAGCGGTAAAAGGAGCATAATTATGTGCACATTCTGCATGCACAATAATGAAACAAATGGGATATTAGACTTACTATCTTATTCCTCCAAATCCCATAAGCTTTCCAAGGACATCAACATGGGAACAAACTTCCTTGTAAACCAAAAAACTAAAGGTTGAATTCATGCGCTTAAGCTGCAAAATTTATAACTCTACACTGCTGAATGATCTGGCTTATTTCTGCCAAATGCACCATGAGCCTAAGGAGCTACCCTACAAACCTCTCTATACCTCTTGCTGGATCTAGTGTTCCCACCTTCCCTAAACCGGAAAAAGGAGAAAAAAAAGAAAAAGAATTCGCTTCATGACAGAGAAATAGTCCATAGGCTGCAGAACATGGTGAGAAGAACTGCTTATGGCCCCTTTGTCAGCAGATAAGGAATCAAGTCATTAACGAACAATTTACAATTTGGACACATTGCTTGCAAAGTACTTTTCATTTGAGCAGTATTTGACCATCTTCTAACTTAATTATCATTAATATTAGTCTTCCCTGGCACTGTTGTCTAGCAAAAAAGGCACAACCATGATGCATGCGTAATCCATGAAATTATGCACTAGAGAAGTTCTCTACTTCTCAAACTCTACCGTGGGATCTTATCCCAAATCGCAATGTGTTGAAGTCTCCGTTCTAATTTCTAAATGACTTCTCTACACTTTCCATGGTTATCAACACACAACATCTAGCTTAGCTCAATCATTGCCTTGATCCCAAACCAACGCGTCCTTTTCCTTTTGGAATAGAATTCCATTAGGGCCTCCTAATCCACTGTTATTTTGTGAAGACTTGGGAGAACCTCAACCTAAGGCTTCCTTCCAACTGATGATCGTGTTAAGAGTCTCTACTGTTCGAACTGTAGCATAGGATCTTATCTCAAGTTTCCAATGTGTTGAAGCCTCCTTTCAATTTCTAAATGGCTTCTCTACCCTTCCATGTATGTTATCAACATACAACATCTAGATTTACTCAACCATTGCCTAGATCTCTCAATAGAAGCCACCACAACATAAAGGTGATCCCAAACTGATTTGCCCTTCGTCTTTTGAAATAGTGTGCCACAAGGGTCTCCTAATCCATTGTCATTTTGTGAAGTATTGGAAGAACCTCCTCCTAAGGCTCCCAACCAATGATCATGTAAAGGTCTCATGACTCTCATCTTCTACATGTTCCTCACTAAATACACGCTTGGTAAATCCCCCAAGGCAGCTTTTGACCCTTCTCCCACAGCCCCAACATATAGGAGATACATACTCCTAGTGAATGCCCATTATTATTTTGGTCTTCCATACTTAGTGCCCACCACCTTCCTTACCAAGATTTCCCTTTCTACCGCAAATCTTTGTGAACGTTTAAGGAGCCTACTTTAAAATTATTCAGTTTTTTGATAGCGATTTCACTTTGTGCACAAATCACATATTAATCTACCAAAAGATAGAAAGTAATCTCCCAGACCTCCCCATAAGAAACTCCTTCGAAGATTTTAATCAAGGGAGACTGGAAGAGGAGATAAAGACATGAAAAGGAAAGTTAAAGGGTAGACAAGGCACCCTTATTGGGGGTGCTTTACACTCTTTCAACAAATACTGGCTTTGTGGCTGTTAGTCTACATTCAAACTACTTTACCACAGCGTTACATACCACTGTGCTTTTTGACTAGTCTGTTCTTTTTCATTTATCCCCTTGTGGACGCGTTAAGATTACACTAGATCTTAAATTTGCTTACTGGGATCTCTTTGGTGGTTGACGTTGCTTCTAAAAAGGTTGTATCATATGCTTTTATGGCCTTTCCCTTATTTTAATCTGACAGTTCTTTCTATGGCCAGATTGGAACACTACAAAATGATATATTGAAGCTTTTTGATGGTATGGAGAAATATGGTATGTTCCCCCCGTCCCCTCCCCCTTGTCCCCCCCTTTCTCTCAATTCTTCATAAATTGATTATCATGCAACTTAAAAGCATTCATGCTCCTTTCTTTTTGTAAAATTTGCTTGCTTCACTAATGCATTTTTCTTGCTTTTTTCTCCTCTACTGCTGGATGATGCCAAAGGTTTATGGTTGCACACGTTAGTTAAATAATTTGCTTTGTGTAGTGTTAATTTGATGAATGCTGGATTTGACATTTTAGCTTCTTTAGACTATACACATCCTAGAAAAAGAATAATTGTATCCCTAGTGGTTATCCTAAAACGGAACTCACTTAATTTGGATGGTTAAATGTCCATCTTTTGGATGATTTTTATTAGTTTTTAACATACTTCGGCGTATTTCCTAACTTAACTAGTTGGGAAAACAAATATTTTCCCAAATTTTGATCTTCGTGAAAAATAATAATAAAATAAAATCGTGCTTAAATAAATCGATATGAATCTATTAGTGAATCTATTTTATGATAGAATTGTGATGAATTTTACGATTCACGATTTGATTCATTCACTATTTATGGTAGAATCGTGATGAATTTTATGATTCACGATTCAATTGATTCACTATTTATGATTCACGTGATTATTTGAAGTATCAAATTCAACAAAAATTGAACCTGCTATTTATCCCTTAAAAAAAAAATCTAATGCCTTAATGCATGTTTTTTGACAAGTATATTAAAAAGGCATAAATGGAATGCCCCTCCGTACACTAATGTTAATAGCAAATTCTGTAAAAAGACTAACTAGTGTCAAATATTTTTTTTTGAATAAGTACATGAAAAAAGCATAATGGGAAAGCCACTCATATATTAATATTAATACAAAATATATAGAAGCGCCGTAATACTACTTACTATGTTTATTGTAAAAATAAGAAATAAATATGTATAATTTGTTGCTTATTTGGTGATTAGAGGATTTAATAAGAATCTGGTAGGTATTTCGATTCTTTTTTGGAATTCCAAAAGAGAATATATTATGATTTCTAATATGGTTGGCTTTGACCCAAAAACTCTTGTGATGACAAAATATTTTTCTAATTAGTTTATGCAATCATGTTCTTATTATATAATATCAATTCACGATTCACAAAATTAAGATTTCTATTCACAATTCGATTCATGATTTGACAACTATATTATTGTAGTTTTGGTGATAATTTTAAATGATTACTTATTACCTGGGCTTCGTTTGGTTCGCCGGAGCTTTTTGATTTTTTTGGCACTTTTACTCAAAAAGCTAAAAGGAAAAAGAGCTAGGTTGTTGGGCCACCTCGCTTTTAAGCTACTTTTTATGGACTAAAGAAAAATTTTTGTTTGACAAAGCTAAGAATCTTTTTAGCCTTTTGTTTTAGACGTATGAGTTTGCCCTTTATTAATAGCTGTTAGATTTCGTTTGTTATATTTAAGAAGAGCAATTTCATCTTTTCATACCAGCATAGGGATCCACACAAAAAAAGCTAATTAAAGTCGATTTCCTGGCCTTTTTGTCGAGACAAACTAACCTTTTTTTTTGCGTGAAAAGTTTGTTTTTAGGCTTCGTACCAAACAAAGCCTTATCTTTGAAACACTGATGATTTGAATGTGCACTTAAATCAACCTCATAACCTTATCAAGAGCATATAAAACATCTAATCACATAACATTTCATATTCTAATTAATAGCATTGGTTTAAAAGTTCAAATGTGTATGTTCTCTATTTCGTCTTATTCTGAATGTAACTCCACTTATACTGTAGATGATGGGGCTTACTACTTTGATGAGAAACTTGCTGATGCACTTGGACATCAGGGTCCTCTTTCAGCTACTTCATCGGTAGTTCGTGGGCTGACCGATTTTGCAACAGCTACTTCTGGAAGTTTAAATGTGGGTAGAGCATCATCTTCTGGAGTCTATGGGGCTTTGTAATTCTTTTTGATATAGTTGATTTGCTGCAAATATAATCTAAAGCTTTTGGCTTGAATTTTCAGCTGTCAGGGGACAAAATATTGGGGTTGGCAAAATTTTTTCTTGCCATTGGAATTCCTGGCAATGCCAAAGACTTCTATAACCAAATTGATGCATTAGCTTGTTTGGAAAGCAATCGGTAATTACTTGAATGAATTCCATTTTTGCCTTTTCATGAACTATCTCTGTATTATGATATCAGATTTTGCACTTGGTACGATTGTGTGAGGACTTCCTTTAGTGGGGATGGTCTGTGATGCTCTTGTAAAAGCTACGTATATAGCTGAATATAATTCGTGCAATTATGTATATAGCATATTACAACATATATTTACTTGATGCTGGGAAAAGCGAAGGGTTAGATGCGGCAGCTTCTCAACCCAAATATCTCAGGAAATATAGTTGAACTAACAGAAAGGAAGGGGGTCCATGTAGCTGCTGTGCCCGCCCCCTTCTTAGTCAATGGGGCATTTTCTCTCTGTCCTGGAATCCAGTAGCAAGTTTTATATGTTTTGAACTTCCAAAATATTTGAAGCATTTTTTTCCCCCTTGCAGGGTTTCCATTCCGCTGATTTTATCACTTCCAGCCACCGTGCTTTCACTGACTAGAAAAGACCAGCTCAAGGTGTTTATCTTCCATTCATTTATTTATTTTTATTCTTTTATATTTAACAATGCGCTTTGATTACTTGGGATAGATTACAGAGTACCTCCTTTGAGGTTTTTAATTAGTACAACATGCTCCCTAGATGTGAGGAATGACACAGAACTCGCTTAGTTTTTTTTATGGTGATTACACATCCCTTCTTCCAGTTAGCACACTGTTAGGGGATAGACAAATTTTGTTGATGTCATGCTTTAAATAATTTTAATTGTCAGTATTACCCTTTCAAATTGTAAGTCAACTCAATCAAATTAAAAACAGTTAATGGGCACCTCCTGTGTATTGCCATGCCATTTAAGCTCTATTCCTTTCAATGTCCCTACCCCTCCAAAGGCACTACTTCTCATCTATATTTTTCTTCATAGTTGATTATTCTGAATTAAAATTTATTCCCTTGAGAATTCTTTGCTTTACAAAATCTTCCTAAAATTATAAATAATGAAGCACAAAAATAAGCACCAACCACTTCAAGATGCTATATTTTTCCAAAACCTGTAATGCTGAACAATTAATATAAAGCTCCATTATAAGTTACAGAAATAGGTTTATTAGCTTAAGTCAATCATTTCCGCTCAGTATATTTATATTACTGGTTATTTGAGATTACATAAATATTCTTACCTAATATTTTTGACCAATATGCTAAAAGAACAATACAAAAAAAACATTCTAACACATCTACTCAAGCTGGAGCATATAGATTAAACATGTTTAACTTGGAGGACAACCTTACAAGGAAGGATGAGCTATTGGATTTGTCAAACCCCTAGCATTTTTGAAGTGGTATGAGCCATAGTTTGGTAGTTGAGTTTAGTGCTAGACCACACAACATTTTGCTTCTTATTACACCACACAATAAGATTACCTCTAACAAAGGTATAATAATGGGAGGTGGAATGTTTATCAATGTGACTACCGACCTAACCAACGTTACTAAAGCCAATAACAATTGAGATAGAAGAAGACCGGTATAGTGGTCCTTGACTAGGTGCACTTCTTCAGATAATACAATATATAACAAATTGTGTCGAAGTGAGGTTAACTAGGAGCATACATATATGGGCTAACCACACCGACATTATAAATAATATTCATAATGAGCAAGAGGGATATAAATCATTTTTTCAACTTGTTGATAACGATTGAGCAACCAGAAGACCAATTTTAGAGAAAAGATCAAGCACGTATTTCCTTTGAGAGAGCAAGTCTCTAAATAGAACGAGCTAACTCAATCCTAAGAAAATAGTGAAGTGCACTCAAGTCCGTACTATGAAACTACGGACCCAAAAGACACTTCGGATCAGCAATACTAGTAGAGTTAATACCAGTCAGTCAGAGTAATGAACAAAGAGAGAATGATCAAAAGTGGAATGTTCGAAGCCATGCACAAGGATACCAATACTGAGATCTATCATACCAAGCAGAAGGAGAATGTTTCAAACCATATGCTTTTCGCATCCAAGACATTGAATTGGTAAAAGGAGAGTGCATGTATATCTTTGCAATCCATGTGATTCGCTCTAGTTCTCAAAATCTCGGTATTGGCTCACGTAGAACTCGCCATCAAAACAAGAATCGCGTCAATCGGACATTCCAATTCAAAACTAGAAGCACACATTATTGAATTGGTAAAAAAAGAGTGTGGGTGCACGTCTTTGCAACTAGGTGTTATTTGCTCGTGTTCTCAAACCCTTCGCCTTTAAATACCTATTTCAGCTGGGCAAGTTAGACTAAGCTAGTCAAAACGGAAGACAAGATAACAACTGTAATCCTGTGTCATAAGGCTGCAAGGTTCCATTGGAAGGAGTCCTCGGGCAAGACCCTGTATATTTCAGCTGGGGTAGTTAGACTAAGCTAGTCAAAATGGAGGAAAAGATAACAACTGTAACCCCTTGTCATAAGGCTCTAAGGTTCCATTGTAAGGAGGCTTTTGAAAGAGATAAGTGAAGCAGATTCTGATAGACTGAAGAGGTGGAGGGTTCATCACTTGTAAGAAGTATCGTTAAAGATGATGGTATAAACTATAAAGCTTTCCATCATTCCATGTATGAAGTAATAAATCAAGCAAATAGATATTCATAGGTAAATAATCATCAATATGCATGGCCTGAGTTGTCTAGTAGTGCTTTCTAGGGCCTAGGGTCAAATTGGTATTCTTTCCTTGTAGTTCATCTGATGAGTTCATCGCAATCTATGACAATTTGAGTTTTAACAATTGAGCTTCTTAAAGCTATCTTCTGTAGGATTGATTATACCTTGTATTACTATCGATAAATGGCTTTTGTGCTAGGAGCTCATCCACCAGCAATGAAATCCTCTTGCATAAAAAAGCGCTAATGCTCCCCTAGGAGCCTCTTCTCCTTATGTGCTCGAGTCCCATTGACTTTTAGCACTTAGTTGTTGGGAGTTGATCTACCTCTTATAACCTAGTCGTAATCGAATCTTTCCAAGATCTACTCTTGCATTCATTGATCAACTGCTAGTGTTTGTTGCAGTCACTTGATTGGTATTGGCTTCTGTTATTGTTGTATCAGTTTGCATCTTGATTCTGATTTTGTTTTTCTTAAATTTTAGCATAGTTCTAGAATTTCATTCATTGCCTATATGGCATTATTTAATTCTGATCTTGATAATTTTGTGCTTATCAGGTTCGAGTGACAACTGTGCTGGGATCTACAGCGCCTCCTCTATCTGTGAAACTCATGCAAGCTCAGAGTTCTGGTTCAAAGGATGCTTCTATAATTGAGAGCCAGGTACTGGATGGACTCTTTTATTTTTAATCAGATGCACACGAGTAGCTTAGTGCCCCATTTTCCTGACCTATATTTGATCGTCTTGTCACTTCCTTGATGCAGGAACTCAAGTTTGATCCAGAAAATGATGTCCATTTTTTGGACGCACTGCCGAAGAGTGTTGATATAGGCAATTATCATTTTGTGTTTGAGGTAATTGTATTTGGTTTCATTTCCTAATGATCCTTCCTACTCCATTTCTCGTGCATTAATAGAACTTGATGTTCCTCTGTTTTCAATGTGCATCCTCTTTCCTCTTTCTTCTTCTTTTATTTATTTACTTTTTTTTAATCCTTGTGGTAGATTGTGCTACATGATTCAGAGCATAAGAATATCTATGCCATTGGAGGCCGAACAAAAGTGCCAATATATGTCACAGGGGTTATCAAAGTTGACAATGCAGAAATTGCGGTGCTTGACAGTGATCTTGGGAGCATAGAAACTCAGAAGAAGTACACACTGTACCTTGAACCCGTATTTGTTTCTCTTTTCCTCCACAATACTGCCCATAACTTAACCCCTGTAATTTTCACAGTTGGGCTTTGCCCATTTCTCTGAAATGTTGTGGTTGCTCAACCACCTGTTTCATAGAACACGGATTCCTAGCCCTAATTATTTTTAAAGGTTTTTGTTTAATTTTAAATGTAATCCCTTTTTCTAAACTTGAAATATGACACTTGTCATACGTAGTTGTGAGAAGAATGCTTCTGTGACAAATATCTTTTGAATTGTTATTTTCTCTGTATTCAATACTGTTATTCTACCAGCTTTATTGGAGATTTTTTTATTCATTATAATTCTGACTTCAACCAAGTAATACCTGCATCGTGCTGTGTTTTTTCTTCAGGCTAGATTTAGCAGGTGAGACTATTTTTTCTTTATCGGCAAATCATCTTCAGAAGCTACGTTTATCCTTTCAATTGACCACTCCTCTTGGGCGCCCATTTCAACTGCATCAGGTTTGTATTCTGCTTGTGGTCTGCCTCTTTAATAATGATCTTCCGTAGTTAAAAACACTGTTTTCCTGCAGGCTTTTCTCAAGTTGAGGCATGAGACCAAAGTTGAGCATATCTTTCTCTTGGGGAACTCTGTGAAACAATTCGAGATAATACTAGTTAAGTTTCCCTGATCAATCACATATTAAAATCCATTTTTACCTAATTTTCCAAATGAAACCTGCCAAGTTGGTTGTTTGGATCTACAGAACTCAATCAGTTTAGCATGGTTTCATTGATAAATTGCAATATGGTCTGGTCTGATGTATAGACCTTAAAGGAGAATCAATTATGAATTCAACAAGATAATTACCTGTTAGCGGTAGTTAGATGAAGTAATTAACTTATAGAAGTTATGTTTTATCTTATAGGATTTTCTTGGGCTGGTTGAAAAGTTTTTCTATCTTTCTGGAAGATACAACATTCAACTTACAGTTGGTGATGCTGTCATGGTAAGCACTGCTTTTCCCTTTCTTTTCTTTTCTTTTCTTTTCTTTCTGTTTTTTTTTAATCTTTTCAAACCATCAATGATGTTATTTATTTATTTAATTTTTTGGCGGGGGTTGCTGCATGTTGTAATCACATGTTAGGCTTATTTTCCTGTCTAACTCGTTATTTGCTTATTTATTTATTTATTTAAAATTTTCAATTTTCAGGTGAACTCTTTCTTACAAGGGCTGGGCCATATTGAATTAGATCTACCGGAACCACCTGAGAATACTACACGCCTTCCTTCACAGTCTGTTGATCCTTGAGAACATATCTTCAGGACTCCAGAAAAGCGTCCACCTCAAGAGCTCTCTCTTGCATTCATGGGCCTTGTTCTCTTGCCAATCTTTGGATTCTTGGTCGGGGTGAGTTTTTTTGCCTGTTTGGACTGGGGTGGGGATCTTTACCATTCTCATGTCCTCTATACATTTCTTAACACTAGACTGCTTATACTACCAAATATTAGTTGCTGAATATGTAGTCCGTGCCTCATAATTGGCTGATCGAAGTTGTTTTGCACATTTCTTTAGTTCCCAAATGGTTTGGTAATTTCGTATGGTTCTATCATTATTTTGGATTTGTGTTCTAGTTTGCCTTATTGTGGGAACTCAGTCGGTATAAAAATAATGATTCTCTCTTCCCAACTTTCTCACTCATGGTAATGACACAGAATTAAGTGGTGTCTAATACTCGGGAATTATGTTATTAAGTGGTTAATTGTGTGCCGGATTCTGAAGGTACTGTGTCAATTATGTTTCCCACTTCTTTCCTCCCCCCACCCTCTTTTTTTTTTCTTTTTTTCCAGTTATATATTCTGCTTCTACGGGCAAGTTTGTTTTACCTACTTCACTTCCCAACTTTCTCGTGTGTAGTTAATTGCATCCTTTTTGATATCTTTGACAGCTATTGCGTCTCGGCGTCAACCTGAAGAACTTCTCTACCTCGACGGTACTGGCCATATTTGCCATCTTGTTTCATCTAAGCATTGCGGCGGTCCTCTTGCTCTTTGTTCTTTTCTGGTTGAAGGTTTATCTCAGTTTGCACTTAGCCATATTGTTTGTCATCTCTAAAAGATGGCTTCTCTGCTTTTAAATTGTAGTGTTTATCATTTGTAAAAAGCCTACTTAATCTCTTTTTTTTCCAAAAAATAAAAATCTATACACATCCCAAATACTTTATTTTTTTGGGATAAAATGATTATAATACTTTCAACAAAAAAATCAACTCTACTTTAAAAAAAAAAACGTGTTAGTATTCCAAACACTACTATTTAGAAGCGAAAAATAAGGACATGTAAGACATTTCAACAAAAAACTAAAAAAAAAAAAAAATCTACCCTAAACAAATTATTCCAAACATTCTTATTTTTTTTTTTCTTCCTTTTTTTTAAGAAAGCCTAAGCCTCTTAAAAGCCAAACATTTTAAACATCCCAAACATAATCTTACACCTGCCCTTCTGAGACCCTTCTTCTTGATACAAGAATTTTACCCTTACATTGCATGGCAGTAAAGGGTTGACTTCTAGACGGTTTCTTAATAGACGGATACGGATATTAACATCCATTCTCCTACATTTGACTGTAATTATTGTTGTTTCTCTACAGTTGGATCTCTTCAAAACGTTGAAAGCATTATGTTTCTTAGGGATCTTCTTGATCTTTGTCGGACACCAGACCCCTTTCCCACCTTGCCTCAACATCTGCCAAGTTGAAACCTGCCTGAGCAAACGGGAGACACTTTTGTGGGGACAACATTCAGACGGAGGAAATACACACTTCTTAAGGAGAGACGGTGAGCTGATCCGTCATTTTTTAATCAATTTTGCTGTAGGTTGCTAAATGTAGGATGCTGGCATGCAATCTTTTAGGTCTTTTTTCTTTCCATTATTAAGAGTTGTCATACTTTTTATGGTGTTTTAGGGAATAACATTGAGGAAGAATAGCTTATCACAAGGCCTATTATTTATATCTTCTTCATTTTGGGTGACCTGTTGAATCATATTGGCTTTGGCTCATAAGATAAGATAGTGATGGATCTGTGGAAGCCGGTGCAGTGGCACCGTTGAAACCTTCTCACAGATCACGTCCGGGGTTCGATCCTAAAAATCTCCTAGAAAAAAAAAAAAAAAAGATAGATTAGTGATGGACTTGCCCTTCTTATTGATGATCAAATAAACAAAAAAACCTTCTAAATGATGGGACCTTTGAAAAAAAATTTTAAAAGAAAAATTTATAATACAAGCGAAGATGGCTTGATAAGGACATTGTTCTGGTCAGCACATTTAACTCTCGTTTGGAAAATTGGCTTAAAGCCAATTTTTTCGATTTTTTAGTTTTTTGGTTTAAAATCAAAAAAGTCAAACAGTTTCGTTTTTCAATGCTTAACTTTTAACCTATTGGCTTTTTGTCTTTTTTGATAATAATTTTCAAATTTATCCTTCTACATATAAAATTAAATAAATTTCAACCCAACATAAATAGGGACAGAGTCAGGATTATTATTTAATGGAGGCATATTTTAAAAATTATAAATATATTTTTAAAATTGTAGATATAATAAAAATAAATAAATTAATTAAAATGCTACTCAAAAGGTTTATATCTATTTATAATATAAAATTTAAATTTTACAACTGACCACGTTGACTTTTCATATTTTAAAAACGATAAATAATACTTTCATTTAAAATACTATTAAACATCTCTCTCTCAATATAGACAACTAAACTATCGTGGATGCATTTCGCCTATTGAACTCATACATCACAAAAATTCTTAAATTCATATATAAAAATATGAAATATTCTCTAACAAAAATTTAAAGCTATTGACAGTCTACTTTAGATTAGATTTATTAATTATTATTATATATAATAGATAATAGATATATAAATAATATAATAATATAATAATATAATATATTGCATTTGCAGATTGCAGTCTTATAAAACAAGAATAGGAAATATTAAATACAAATAGAAATTAGTATATTATTTAACCAAACAAGCCCATTGTGGGCTGGACCCATTTATAGATATTAGAATATAAAAATCTCCAGTAACCAGTCTCATCCGTTGATACATTATGTATACATAGATATATAGATATATGAGGAGAAGCTTGGAAGGAATTAGGAATACCGAAGGGCGAAGGAATGAGACCTGGAGAAGTGAACGATGCGTCGCGGCGTCGG
>JAULJZ010019239.1:0-15839 GCA_032270985.1 Heliamphora pulchella
TAGAGTTTATTTGAAGTAATTTCATATCATTTTCATTCATCTCTTCATCTAGTTTTGCAACTTCTTTTTCTTCAACGGTTTTAGTGGGAATGAAATTTACTTGGACAATCACTTTCCAAGCTCTCCAATCCATTGTTTGGATGAAAAATCTCATCATTTGTTTCCAAAAGGTGTAATTAACACCGCAAAAAATAGGAGGTCTTGTTGAGGATTGACCCTCTCCAAAAGGAGATACACCTATACTTGCCATAGATCTTTTCACAAAAACTTGTTAGATAAAAATGTGACCTATGCTCTGATACCAATTGTGGATCAAGTGCTTAGCATCTCACCAAAACCCGCAGGTGGTGGTGAAAGCGCAACTTTATTTCCTTAGAGGGTACAGCGCCAAGCGCCACAAGTCGATTGTGATTTGGCCCAAACCCGGGCCTCCGCCATGACAGGATGCTGGCCCAAACCCAAGCCAACACTCTACTTCTCCAAGGTGAAACTCAAATATCTCATTTTCTCTGCTCCTCTCCTTTTGTTGATTTTTCGCTATTTTTACCGCTCTTCTCTCCTTATGCTGATTTCGCTCAATTTTTTACCGCTCTTCTCTCCTTTTTTTACTATCTCTCTTTATTTTTCCACATATCTCTCATTTTGCTGATTTTTCTCGATTCTTACCTCTTTTCTCTCTTTTCAAATCTGACTAATAGATAAAGTAAATCTTTTACAGAAATAGGGTTCAAAAGGGTACAGTGTTGTTGCCTTTGTTTATCGTCTTTTTTATCCGATATGCACTACTAAGGCAGCTTGGAGACAATATCTTTTTTTACTGACTGGAAGAGACATTACTTGACAGTACTCCTAGTGGCAGATCCCATTTATGACTTTGACTATTATGAAACATTCAGATGTCTTACTGATTGATCCATGACTGTCCACCTTCTATTATTCACACCGGATCACGAGATAGTTTGGCCAAGGTCAGATCATATTTCACGGCATATGGGGTTGTATTAATTTATCTTCCCTTTAGGCCCCATTTCTGGCACTGTATTTGGAGGCTTGGCCATCTCGTTCACTGATGGAGATGTAGGAGCTGCCCCACATTGAGCTCCCCGAGGAGTACAAGGCGTGGTTGGTTCAGGATAAAGAGAGCAGAAACAAAGAAGATGGTGAAGAACAAGTACCAAAGAGAAGGAAGATCTGAGAGATCTATTTTTCTCTTATAATTTTGTAGCTTTCTTCTTTATTTAGAGTTTGGGACTTTCGTGCTTTCTCTTTATTTCCAAAACCTTGTGATCGCAACTGAAATAATAAAAATTTTATGTTTATCTGAAAAAAGTTCCTAATTATTTAAAGTTTTTCGATTTTTGCAATTAAACAACTTTATTATCAAAACTCAAAGATAAATTTGCATTGATCATTACTCAGATTCAAATATGGATAAAACAAAGAAGGTGGCCGGATTTCTTAAAAGAAGCTGCCTACGTATCCCAAAAAGTAGAATTAGACCGTAATGTAGTTCGAGCTCGATTTACTCTTGGGTATTAACACTCTCCTTTTGTGATGTTCTAACTTTTGCCAAGGTCGTCCTTTCGGGTTTTCGACCTTGCGGGCTGCTCTAACTTTTGCCTGAATTGCCTTTTCAGTTTTCAACTCAGCGAGCTTTTATTTTATCTTTATTTTTATCTCAATGGTAGTATTTTTTTTTTTTGAATTGGTCCAAGTTGATTGGAGTGGAGAATGTATTGCTGTCTAGGTCCATGATGATTACGGCATCACCGGTCATAATAGTCTTGATCAGATATGGCCCGGCCCAATTTGGCTTGAACTTTTTTCTTGGATCAAATACGGGAGCCCTGATCTCCTTAAAAACCAAGTAACCTTCTCCCAAGGCCCGGGTCTTGACTTTCTTGTTGAACTCACGAGCTATCCTCCTTTGGCATCCTTGTATGTGAAATAGGGTTTGTAGTCTTCTTTCATCGAATAAGAGAAGCACTTCCATCAAATTCTTCTACTATTCTTCTGCAGGTTGAGCCACATTTTATACTTCTTGATCATTTTAAAGAATTTCTGCAGCACTATGATATGGCTGTCTTGATCTTTGAACTTAACAATCATGTCACCCACATACACCTCGACATCTTTATCTATCATATCATGCAACAAGGTAGTGACAGCCCTTTGGTAAGTTGCCCCTGGCATCACGTTATAGTAGTAGGTGCCCTACAGTGTAGTGAATGTCATCTTTTTTCTGTCTTCAGGGTTCATTAGAATATGATTGTAACTAGAGAAACCATTCATGAATAACAAGAGGGTGTGCCCCGCTGTACTATCCACCAAGACGTTAATATGCGATAGTGGAAAGTCATCCTTCGAACTAGCCTTGTTTAGATTCTAAAAATCCACACAGACACTAATGCATCCATCCTTCTTCAAGACTGGCACAATGTTAGCCACCTACTTCGAATACTCGGTTATCATAAGGAATCCTATGTTGATCTGCTTGGTGAGTTCTTCTTTGATCTTTAGAGCCTCTTCTGGCCGTATCCTTCTAAATTTCTATTTAATCGGTTTGGCATCGGGATACAAAGGTATATGGTGTTGAATAATATCAGGATCAATTCTGGACATATCCTCATATGATCATGCAAAAACATCTTTTAATAAAGTCATTAATTATTAACGTTTAACTGAAAATAAAGAAGAACCAATTTGGATAATTTTTAGGTTAATTTCATTATCCAGATTTATTGACAAAATTTCTTCAATTATTGGTTGGGCACGCATTTCTTCTTCTCTTTTTAATGCTTTTATTTCTTTGGAAACATCTCCTTCAAATTGAAAATCATCAGAAAGCGTACAAAATAAATGAAGTAACACAGAATAATCAAAACCTTTGTTTATTTCATTGATATCAAAGAGAGCAGGGACTACAAAATCAAAAGCAAAAGAAGATGGTACACAGACAGAAGTGCCCTCAGACTTGACACTTGAATCATGAAATTACAAGAATCTAAAAAAATCAGTCATGACATTCGGTGCAGATAGAGATGGGATGACCTTATTGTCAATGAGATCTTGAATGACATGGTGGAGTTTTAGACAGTTGTTGGTTGGGTGTCCATGGCTCTGATGGTATGAGCAATATTGGGTGGGATCGTAGCATAGCAGTAAAGGATTAGGAGGCAACATTGGATCAAGGAGCTTTATCAGCCCTTTTCTCGACAAGTTGATTCAAGGCCGTGGACAGAGAAATATTAAGGGGAGTGAAAACTCTTCTTGGCTTTTTCAGCTGTGACAGCTGGTTGTTTCTGGGGGGAGGTGATGAAGGTGAAGAATTCGATCGATCTAATTGGGGGTTTAGAAAATTCACCTCGTTAGAGAGAGATGCGAGGTTAGTGGAAGAGGTGAGATGGTTTTGGTTGTTGAATGGGTAAGGTCTTCTCGACTTTTGGCTCAGCTCAGCCTCATCGATATCACCAAACTGAATCGCATCTTTTATCTGAACCTCAGCATCAAATAATTGCTCAAAAGTAGATAGCGATTCTGTTATCAGATAACGCTTCGATGGAGACTGGAGGTTCCTGACTACATTCTTCTCTTGTTCCTTCGCAATTGGCTGATTTATCATTTTGGCCGTCTTTCTCCCCCACCTGATTTGAAAATCCACGAATGATCCTCTCTTTCTTGACGAGTGGTCTCCAAATTCTGAGTGGTTACATCTGGCTGGATATTATGGCTGTATTTGATGACAAAAGCTATGGCAATGTCCTCCCATGTTCTGGTCTTTACAACATTCATTGAGAGGAACCACCACTAGACTGCCCCTGAAAGTGATCGATGGAATAGCTGAGCCTTCAACTGGTCGTCGATCCCCATGGTAGAGAGGGTACCGACATACATTCTCAAATGAATTCTAGGATCACCAGTTCCACCGAACTTCTCCATTTCAAGCATTTTGAACTTTTTCGGCAGCTTAGCATCCGAGAACAAACAAAGTCCCTCTACATTGAGCATATATTCCTCGACTTTCTTCGTCTTTCTAAGGACCTTCTCCATCCGGTCGATCTTCTTAGCCAATGCAGATTCTCTGAACTAAGCAACTTTTTCTTTCTCAACTATCACCTGACAAGAGATTCGTGGTGGTTGCGAAACAACTTGTGGTTCATCAGGAACATGATTGTCATCCCAAAAGTCTTTCCCATTACCATTTGGTTCATCATGCTGTTCATTTAGTACCAGTAAACGAGCTTGAATTGCCTAGATCTGTGCCTGATATTGTACCTGAGCATGGGTTTGCTGCTCAATGGCCCTCTATATATCAGTAATCGCCCTCATCAGGGCTGTCAGATTCACTTTATTCTCTGTCATTTTAGATGATTTAGCTAATTGTTCAGATATCTTATAGAGTCTGCCTGTTACTGACCTGGCCCATACACGTACTGACTGTAATCTTTCTAGCTCAATGATCTAAATATGAAAAAAATCTAGATTCCAAAAACAGAATAACCAGTATCAAACACTTTTCTAGTAGGAATTCTGACAACATATAGCAAACAACCCAATTACCCATTAGCAGATAATTACTAAAACTGAAGCAATGCCCTTGTTGGGCTCATATTGGTAGCATAACAACTGGACACCCAAAAACTAGGGTGATAGCTAAGAGGAAGATCAACCAAATTCTAGAGGAAAGGTTTATCCGAAAAATTTAAATGAAGAAACGGACAGCACTTCAGCAAGAAAACTGAACTAGGCCAAAGGGACCATTTTGATCTAGGATTCTAAGGAAAAACTGGTAGCACTCCAATAAGGCAAGCTCACAAGAGTCTAATAAAGATTCAAAGAAAGCGAGCCTAACCCAAAACAGGGGATAAAACCAACACCCCAGGAAGAACTCAAAAGAGAGAAACTATCCTAAAGACTTAAAACAAAACACGGGCATGACCACAAGAAGAAAACAATGGCGTGAAAAACCAAACAAGGCGAAGAATAAAACTCAGGTAGAAACCTGAAAGAAAAACTAACCTAAACAACAAAGGATAACAGAAAACTCGAGCCAAACCTGAAAAAGAAACTAGCTTAAGTCAAATAAACAATCCTAGAAAAAGCAAACAAAACATGCAATTAACAAAACACATAATCCTACTAGGGTTAGCAGCACCTAATGGAGGGTTCTAAGCTACTATATGCAAAAGGCTAGTTTTGGTCAATCGAACAGGGTATCTTCTGAATAGAGCCGGGTGTATACCTCCCATGCCTTGAGTGGTGTAGGACATGGTCAAATGGTACACCCAAACTCTTTTACTACACCTATAAAAGCGTACAGTCAGTAAGGCTTACCCGCCTTCCTAACAATTTCCGAAACGAATAAACGATCGAGGCATCGGGTCGACCAGGTAGGGGTGTGTGAAGAGCAATGCACATGCATGCAAAAATATAAATGAAAAATGCTTATTAAGAACCAATGATGTTTTCAAGTCTAGCCCTCTTTTTGATTTTATAAACCAGTCCCCAGCGGAGTTGCCAGAAAATACTGTGGTGCCAGGATTTTGGGGTTTTAAAATGGTCAAAAATAAGGAAATCAAAAGATGTTTGAAAAATATTTTAATACCTTGAAAGTCAAATTTTAAAAACTTTTTTTTTTGTTAAAAATGGAGTCGCCACTTGGTTTTTGAGAAAAATCAAAAAAAATAAAAATGGCTACTGATCTTTAAAACATTTAACTAGAGGAAAAAAGATTCGGAGGCTAAGGTACGAATCGGAAAAAGTGTTAGACACCCCATTCGTCCAACCGTAAGGTTGGCCTTTACTAATCATCATTGGTTCTTTAATAAGATTTCTCAAATGCATGCAAATAAAAAAAGTGGAGGCAAAGAGAAAATATCCAAAATCAAATATAGAAAATATATAGAATATGTATATAAAACACCAAAACAAAACAAATAAGAAAAGAAAATCTTAAGTCCTATGACATGTAATTTTCAAACTAAAGGATATATAGAGAGCAAACCCGCATGTGATATTATTAAAATAACCTAAACTAACATAATTCAAATAAAAGAACAAAAATATGCTAAAAGTTTCTAAAACCAAATATGCTAAAAAAATAGACATGAATTTTGCTAAGAATATAATCAAAATCCTAAACATGCTTTTAAAAAAATTAACTAAAACATGCATATTATCAAAGTAAACTAAGTTAACATTAATATAACGAACTTCTAATAAAAAGAAATACTAAATATAAAATAAAAAATTCTATATTAAAAAAGAAAGCTTACTAATAAAGAAATTAAAAATAAGGGTGTTATGTCAAGAAAGAACTTAAAGATTTAAAGGAAAAGAAAATAAAGAAAAAGTTTACAAAAAAAATTATGCTAAAATAAAAACGTTAGAACATGCTTATTTAAACTACTAAAAAAGAAAACCTAATTATTCATATTTTATATTTTAAAAGAGACAAAAAAAATAAAAGGAAAAGAAAACAAAAGAGAAAAAAATTACACTTAAAGATAAAATCTAGTTTAAAAGATTTTTTATGATTTTTGAGTTTAACAAAATGAAAGAAAAGAAAAATAAAATAAGTACTATGAAAATAAAGTAAAACAAACATTTAAAAAAAAGAAAAGGAAGAAAGGACATGAAACATTATAAGAAAAATAAAACTAATAATAAAAAATGAAAATAAAATAAAATTTTAAAAAAAAAGCTGGTAAAAGAAATTGCACTAATATTAAAATAAAAGAAAAAGAAAAGAAAATTGAATGCGGATAAAGGAATATTAAACTATTGCTAAAAGAAAAAGAACATTAAAGTAAAATTGAGAGAAAAATAACATTAAATTAATACTACAAAAAAAGAAAATGAAATAAAGTAGAATGCTATTAAAAGAAAAGAATCTAATTACAATTATTTAACTTGCAAATATGAATGTAGTATTGATAACTATATTCATATAAATGTAAGTGCTTCAATTATAACAATAACAACATCGTTAGTCGTATTGTTAAATTATGTTAGCACTATTTAATGTATTTAAGTGCAAGTGTGCAATGTATAAAACATACAAGTTAAATAAACTAAAACTTGAATTCAAACATGAATATAACAACTATATAAGCAATGCGAGAACGTAATCAAAATGAAATGATCAAATTAACCCAGTCATTCCAAGGAGGTAGAAAATGGAGTTAGAAGGACCGGGAATCCAAGCAAAATACCTAGATCGCTAAAGAATCCTCGAGTCGGGGAGTGGTGATGAGCAATTTGACCCTCGGGCAATGATCCAAGCTACGGTTTCAGAACTTTAGTGTTGGGGGTTCGGCTATCTGTACTTCAACAGGGTTTCGGCGTCGGGGCTCGGAATTACTCAGTGACTCGGCAGAGCTTCTCTCTCTAAAATTCTCTCATTCTCTCCTGAAAACGTACCATGTGGTATGGTATTTATAGAATTCTTCAACCAATGAGATGCTGACACGTTCTGGGACACGCCAGGGTTTTTGGAGTTGGCGGTCGCCACTTCAGGAGAGTTTCCAGAAGCTTCTTATGACGGTCGCCACTATGCAAGTTGGCGGTTGCCAGGTTAGAGTTGGCAGTCACCAAGTATGGACATAGCGGTCGCCACAAAAAGGTGAAGCTTCTAAGAGGTTCTATTAGCAGTCGCCACAATGAAATTTGCGACCCCATGGTTCAATGTGGCGGTTCAATGATGATTTCACTGATTTAAAGATTTTTTATGATTGGGTTCAAATATCGAGCTTGGGTCATTTTTCGAGGATCGTACTGAGGCACCATTCCAACTGTTTTCATAATCGGATTCACCTAAGAATGGGCAGGGTCAAATTAGGGTGTCTACACCCCTTTTTTTAGTAAATGGAACAAAGGCTCACATGTGGTTGTTAGCTTGGTTATGAATCGGCTGATGAACTGTACTTTACCTAGAAAATCCCTAACTTCCCACTTAGTCCTTAGAGGAGGCATTTTCATGATTGCCTTAATTCTTGAAGGATCGACTTCGATGCCTCGTTGAGTAATCATGGACCTAAGCATTTTTCCTGCAGTGACTCTGAAAGCACACTTCTGTGGGTTGAGCTACGTCTTGTATTTTCTGATCCTTTCAAAGAATTTTCATAGCGTTATGATATGGCCATCTCGATCCTTGGACTTTATAATTATATCATCCACGTACACCTCGACTTCTTTGTGTATCATGTCATGCAATAGGGTAGTTGCAGCCCTCTAGTAGGTTACCCATGCATTCTTCAAACCAAATGGCATAACACGGTAACAGTAGGTGCCTCAAGGTGTGGTGAATGTCGTTTTCTCTCTGTCTTCAGGGTCCATTAAGATCTGATTGTACCCAGAGAAGCCGTCCATGAATGATAAGAGGGTGTGCCCTGCTGTACTATCTACCAAGACGTCAATGTGTGGTAACAGGAAGTCGTCTTTAGGACTAGCCTTGTTGAGATCCCAAAAATCCACATAGACCCTGATGCACCTGTCCTTCTTCAAAATCAGCACAACGTTAGCCACCTACTTTGGATACTCGGTTACCATAAGGAACTCAGCGCTGATTTTCTTGGTGACCTCCTCCTTGATCTTCAACCCCCATTCTGGCCGTGTCCTTCTCAACTTTTGTTTGACTGGTTTAGCATCGGGATATAAAGGGAAGTGGTGTTGGACGATTTTGGGATCAATACTGGGCATATCCTCGTAAGACCATGCAAAGACATCTTTAAATTCTTTTAATAAAGTTATTAATTACTCTCGTTCAACCAAAGATAATGAGGAACCGATTTGTACAATTTGTGGATTAGTTTCATTATCCAAATTAATTGACAAAATTTCTTCAATTATTGGTTGGGCGCGCATTTTTTTTTATCTTTTTATTAAAATTTTTACATCTTCGGGGACATCCCCTTCGAATTCAAAATTATCAAAAAACGTATAAAATAAATCGAGCAAAGTGGAGTAACCAGAATCCTCGTTCATTTCATTGATTTTAAAAAGCACAGGGATTACAAACTCAAAAGCAAAAGAAGGAGAGGATGCACGAATAGATGTGCCCTCAAACTCGACATCTAGTGGGTCAAAACACAGCAAAAACTCATACTCAGACTTAAGACATGAATCATGTAAGCTATAAAATTCTAAAGACCAGTTATCCACATTCTTCGAAGCAACGTCCACGATGAGCCCCGTGTAGTCAACCGGTGTGCCGTAGCTCATCATCAAGAAGTCCTAATCGGCTATATGCATCTGAGTCATCTGATCATTGAACAATACTCTCATGTCGCTGCCATCCAGCTTATCTGCCCAGTCCTCTTCCTCTTGAACCTTCTTCTCTTTCTTTTCTATCTCATTTGTTGCATCTTCTTCCTCTATATCAGATAGCTTGTGGCTGAAGAAGATCTCCAGACCTGGTAGTCTCTAATTAGTTTCCTTATCATACCATGGTTCCGGGAAACCACAGTACAAAAAATCTTCTCCTTTCTTGACGAAGTAACCATTCAATGTTTCTGGGTATTTGCCTTTCTTTCCTTTATGTCTTTTCTTCAACTCTTTCAGATCTTCTTCTGTTGACTTATACCCCAGGCCAAAGCGTTGAGAGGTCGGTAACACTTGGATAGGCTCCAAAATTCCCTATTGTTGGCGACCCACCCCATTCCTAGAAAATAAGACATACATCTCATCATAGTAACAACATAGGGGTTGATATAACTCTCTTCCTCCTTTAACAGCATCTGCACTACCTGAGCCTCATTAATCCTGAACCCTCTTAGGAAGATATCACCCTCCCCATGTTGAACTTCTAAGAGAGTTGAGCCATCTTCTCTCAGAGGTTGGATACTATCCTCCCCGTGAAAAGTCAGCACTGCTCCGTTCTTAACCAGCTTTAACTTCTGATAGAAGGTATAAGGAATTGCTTGTATATCAGGGTCATGGAGCCACGATCTTCCCAGCAACAAATTCAAGGATGCCGGAACATCGAACACATGGAACTCTACAAAAGTTTCTAACGGCCCAACAGACACAGCAAATGTCACCAAACCAATCACATCTCTCCTCGTGTTGTCATAGGCTCTAACCCCTGGTTGCTGGGCGTGAAATGATTCGACTCATTCCCAAACAAACCGTCATTCTAAGTGAGCAGCCATTCAGTGCCGACCCATTATCGATGAGCATAACAGGAACCCACTTTTCCAAACATTTAACGGTGATATGCAAGGGTTTGTTATGATTCCTTCCCTCTAATAGCAAATCCTTGTCAGAAAAGGATATCACTTTAGGCTCCGCAACTGGTAGAATTAGCCCAATCAATTGTTCAGGAGTTGCATGTATTGAAACATTGGCTTTATTCAAAATCTTCAACATGGCTTGTCGATGCTGGTGCGAAGCCATCAGCAGGCCCCAAATACTGATGTTAGCCTGAGTTTTTTTAGCTATCTTAGCACAGTGTCGTCTTCCTCCTCTTGCTCCTTCTCTTTTCCCTTTCCACTTGCTCGTTGTCTTTCTAGCTGAGCCTATTTAAAATGCCTTCCACTCCTAGTCAGGTGCTCCACCCCTTTCTCAGAATCTCATAAACCTGGCATTGTGTTTTTAGTTTGTCTAACCTCGGTGATGTATAGAGAGTTCTCGAATTCCCACAGGTCATCCAAATTACTTCCTTTTGGCCTTCCATTCCTTTCTTCTTCATCCTAAATTACCCACATGTTATCAACATCGTCCAACCACCAAATGTCTTTCTCTATGTATCTTACCTATTGCTCTCGAGCGGCCCAAAACCCAGTTCATTCTTCCCCATCTAACTTTAACACTGTTCGTACTAGCCCATAGGATTGCATTTCATCAACATGCACCTCTTCTCTAAAGAGCTGGGGCAGAGTGATATCGTCTAGAACATAACCGAACCCGTATGGACGTACCGGGTAATCCAACGGCCAGTCATCGTCATCATTGCATTTTTCTTGGTCGTCTAACTGAATCACTGTTTCATACCCATCCCAAACTGCGTCATTCCATTCCTCTATATCCCACCCATTCCCAGTCATGATCAATGAACAAGACTGATCTTTAGCAACTGGAACACATGGGTGTGAAAGATATGCTAGGTAAATATAACAACTAGGATCCTCCGACTGCCCTGACTGGATGCAATTTACACCGACCTGCTTTGCATGATTTGGCAGCGAATTGGTTGTGAAATTTGGCTTCTGAACAATAGACAGAGGTGGAATAACCTTGTTATCGATGAGGGCCTAGATTTTATGGCGAAGTTCAAGCAATTATTAGTCAAATGCCCATCACTTTGGTAGAATGCACAATACTAGAAAGGATTGTATCTTGGTGGTAGGAGGTTCAGTAACAGCATCGGATCAAGAAGCTTTATTAGCCCCTTCTCGACAAATTGATTCAGAGCTATGATCAGAGGTATGTTGAAAGGGGTGAAGACTCTCCTCGGCATCTTTTACTGTGGCAGTTGGTTATTTCTAGGTATGGTGCGGAAGATTAGATGTTTAGTTGTTTGGACTAAGGATTCAATAGGTTCACCTCATTTGAACGAAAAACGAGGTTAGCAGAGGGGGTAGGCTAGTTTTGATTTGGGTTATTGGTGGGGTAAGGTCTTCTCGATTTCTGGCTCGGCTTGGCTTTCTCAATCTCTCCAGACTAAATTACGTCCTCAATCTAAACCCCGGCATCAAATAGTTGCTCAAATGTGGAGAGTGACTGTGTGATCAAGTAACATTTCAAAGGTGATTGCAGATTCTTAACCATGATTCTTACTTGCTCCTTCTCTGTAGGCCAATTGGTCATCTTAGTTGCTTTGCCTCTCTATCTAGTTAGCAAGTCGATGAACGATTCCCTACTTTCTTGGTGGGTGGTCTCAAGTTCCCGGGTGGTCACATCTAGATGGACGTTATAGTTGTATTGGATGACAAAAGCTATGACAATGTCCTACCACGTCCTAGTTTTGGCGACATCCAGAGATAGAAACCACTTTTGAGCTACCCCAAAAAGAGGTGGAACAATTAAGCCTTTGGTTGATCGTTTATTCCCATTGGAGAGAGAGTACTGACATACATTCTCAAATGAATCTGGGGGTCTCCAGTTTCATCGAACTTTTCCATGTCCGGCATCTTAAACTTATTTGGGAGCTTGGCATTCGGGAATAGGCACAAGCCTCCCACATCTAACATGTACTCCTCTACTCCTTTCACCTTTCTCAGCACCTTTTTGATTCTATCAATCTTATCCACCAACGCGGATTCCCTAGACTAGGCTGTATTTTCCTCCTCGACCATAACCTGGCAAGAAAAGTGGGGCAGTACAGCAATCTGTGGTCCATTGTGACCTTGATTATTATCCCAAAAGTCCTCCCTGTTTTCATTTGGGTCCTCCTACTGCTCATTCATACCCGACAAACGAGCTTGAATTGACCAGATTTGTGTCTGACATTGAATCTGGGTTTGTGTTGTTGTTCAACAGCTCTTTGTATATCAGCAATTGCCCTTATTAGGGTTATCAAATTCACTTTTTTTCATCTTAGACGGTTCAACAGCTTGTTCAGATACCCTGTAGAGTCTTCTGGTAGCAGATCTGGCCCAAACACATGTAGGATGCAGCTCTTATAACCCAATGATTTAGGACCGAAACAAACTTGAGTACCCAAAAGAAGAGAAGTAAACATCATAAGCTCCTCAAACAAAACCCCGATAAACTTTTTGGGCACGGTACAACACACTGCAATTGGATACAAATAGCAGAACAACAGGATGCCTTGACTAGGCCCAGACCGATAGAGAACCCGTAAGCACAACATAGCAACCGAAAACCTAGGAGCCCAAAAAGAACCCAACTGACACTAAAATAACTTCTTAGAGAAAGGTTTAAACAAAGGTTCTATGAAAAAAATCAGACAGCACTCCGAGAGGGAAAACCTATCTAAAACCTTAAGCCATTACCCGGACAGGGACCAAGGGAGGAAACAAACCTAAACTAACAACAGTTCTAAAGAAAGCCCAAAAACACAGGTAAAGCCCCAAAAGGAAAACAAACCTAAACAAAATCGAGGATGCTAAACAAACAACCCGGGTAGAACCCCGAGACAGAGAAAGCTATGCTAAATCGGGAAAAGATCTTAAGCCAAAACCCGGGAAAAAGACCGAGATCATAATACAAACAACGGTTAACCCTAAAGCAAACAACTAAACAAAGTTCATAAGCAAATACAAACAAAACATCCAACTAAAGAAAAACACATAATCCTACAAGGTTAACACCTAATGGAGGATTTTAAAATACTATATGTAGAAAAGGCCGTTTTGGTCAAACTCTAGGTACCCTTCTGAATAGAATTAAAAATATACCTCCCATGTCAGGTATGGTGCAAGGCATAGTCAAACGGTACACAATAACCTTTTTTACCGCACCTATCGGAGCATGCGGCCAGAAGGCTTGCTTGCTTCTCCAACATAGTCCCGAGACAATAAACTTACCAGAGTATCGGGTAGGATAAGCGATGGCTGGGAATAAGGCAAAATGCGTACGAAAATGCAAATAAGAATGTACAATCAAGAACCAATGATGTTTTCAAGTCTTGCCCTCTTATTTTAATTTTGTAAACCAGTCCCCAACGGAGTTGCCAGAAAATACTATGACACTGGGATTTTAGGTTTTGCAAAAATAGGGAATTCAAAAGTTAATTTGAAAACTTTTAACACCTTGAAGACCAAAAGATTTTGAAAACTCTTTTTTTTTATTAAAAATTGGAGTTGCCACTTGGTTTTTGAGAAAAATCAAAAAAAATAAAAAGGAGCCACTAATCTTTAAAATGTTTAACTAGAGAAAACATGGGTCTAGAGGCTAAGGTACAAATCGAAAAAGGTGTTAGGTACCCCATTCGTCTAATCGTGAGATTGGCATCTACTAATCATAATTAGTTTTTTAATTAGATTTCTCAAATGCATACAAATACAGAAAGTGGAGGTGAAATGAGAACATCTAAAATCAAGTAATAAAAATACATAATCTAGCATATAAACATGCAAAAATAGCGATTAAATGTAAAAGGGACCTTAATTTCTAAACATGCAAAGTCTAACTAATAGATATATAGTGAAAACCGCATGCGATGAGCAACCGATGAAATCATTTAAGCTAAACTTGCAAGTTCTAACCACATTAAAACAACACTAAGGATGCATAATAAGCATATCATTATTCTAAACAAAGAATGAGTAATCCTAAAAGCTTTGTGAATATTAATCATGTTGAAAATACACTACTGACTGCATACAAGACACCTCAAATCATCAACAAAATACTAAAATAGCAAAACTAAGCTTCTGAAAATGAAAATAGTTTGCGGCCGTAACATATAAATGTTGTGGTCGCGGAGAAAATGGGGGAAAGTGCTTGGGCGCAATGTGCAATATTGCGACTGTGAGCATGTCAATCTCAGAATGTAGCGCCCGCAACAGCAAAGGTTGCGACCGCAAGAAATTTAGGCACCCTTTTGCTAGATTTTGGTAGACAGTGCACTGGGTGTGGATATGTGGTATATCTATGGCATGAAACAAAATCTCATTAAAACTATTTTAATCAGAACTACAATGAAAGCATGAGTAATTCAGCATTAATCAAATTTTTAGGATTAAGCATGCTCCCAATTCAACTAATCAAAATTAACAGTTAAACATGTGAATGGGGTAATTAAACCTAGTGACAGCAAAACTAAAGAATAAGCATGCGATTCACAAGTTAATATTCAAATTCTAACCTGACCTCTCTATAGGGGTTGGAAATGTGGAGAGAGAAATGTTGGGGTTCCAACAAAATACCTTAAATGTGACATTCCGGATAAGTCCTCAAGCCATAGGATGTAAGAGTCGTCCTTCCGATCTTCGGGAAGTATTCCAACTCTAGTACTCGGGCAGTAGAACAAGCGATGGTATGGGTTGGTAATCTAGCAGAGTATCGGTGTAGTGGTCCTTCCTCTTCTAAAAATCGTACTAAAGGTACGTTTATATAGAAAACGCCAGCCAATGAGATGCCGACAAGTTTTGGACCTCAGACTATGCTCAAAAAGGTTGTGGTAGCCACCTTTGATGTTTGCGACTGTGCACTTGGTTGTTGCGGCCGTGAGGTTTTTTAGGGTTTTCAATAGATTCATGTTGCAGTCGCTACATTCAAGGGAACGGTCGCAAGGTTCAAAGGTTGCGGCCTCAACAAATTGGGCCAGTGAACAACTAGGTTGCGAGGTTCAAAAGTTGCGGCCAAAAAGGTGTGATCTGGTGGTTTGATTTTATGAAATACTAGATTTGAATTGCTTCCCGACAATCATTTAGAGACATCATTCTACCTTGTTTTCATCATTGGACACACCTAGATAAACCTAAGATTCAGCGGGATCAAATCGGGGTGCCTACACGGCTCAAGGCCAGCTCTATAGGCTTAGGTGGTTTTTGTCATGCTTTAGTGTAATATAATAGTCCATGATGGTATAATTATACTATATTGTTAAGGATAAATGCTTAAAATTTGACTTTATGTATAAAATTAATTAGTTTTTCTATGGAATTTTATTAATTTAGTAAATTAATGATTGGCACACTATTTTTTTAATTTATGAACATTTTTGCAACATTTAATAATGTATATAATCAGACAATGGTCAAATTAAGTCTTTTTGTAAAGATGTGTCAATTAAGCTTTTTGATGCTCCAATATATATGTATATAATGATATTTAATTACATTGAAATATAATTAATTTTATGTAAAAGAATTAAATCAACTTTTTGGGCACTATCCCCTAGGCATGGTTAGCAAAGGAGTTTTTATTTT